>DWPV01003934.1:0-14376 GCA_018251915.1 Urbanus proteus proteus
GATTATTGATCTTTAGTAAAGGTTTCAGTTTGTACGATTTAGTTTTAATGCCCTAATGTCCTGACAAATATATAAAACCATATTATACTTTTTGAACAAGACTCATAATATTCGATTACTTAAGTAATTATTAATTCGGTAAGTAAATGTAGTGAAATTTAACACATTATATTAATATTTAAACAAAATTTAAGCAAAATGTAAATAGATTCGTGTTAAATTTGTCAGTATACAACACAAAATAAAATGCAAATTTCGTATATCTGCTTCCAGATTGCATCAAATTGCAAGCGACGTTATAAAAGCACATTTTCCGGTTCCTCTCAAAATGTAATATTTCTGCGAAAAACCACTTTAACGACTAGATTTTCAAAGTTGTCATACAAACGCTGTGTAATAATATATTTTTTGGATTTGTTCTGTGAATAGCGCATTCGTGGAACCTCTTATTATTTGTTTATTTAATTTTAAAACTGATTACGGTATTCTTAGAAATACGATTTTATTGCATTCATTTCTTAGGATAAAAAAAATACGAAAATTTGTTTATTATTAGTTTAGATTAATGTAGAAAAAATGATGACTTTATTTAAAATTTCAGGTATTTGTATTCCAGGTGTCTCTATCGAATGCCTGTCATGGAAAAAATGATAATATGAAAACATTTTACACTTACTTTACACAGCGTTTCGTGTCAAAATTGAATTTACCTTTTTAACGGCAAATTAACAAAATATGTTTTGTAAGAAACAAGAATTGCTTTCAAAGTGAACAATAAACCGAGTGTCCAGTGTCGGCAACGCGTCAGTTACCCTCGGGCTTGAGTCCAAGATTTTTCTAAATGTACCGTCGTTACCACACCCGAGGGGACAATTTACGCCGAGCTCACCTGATGTGATTGTTAACTACGGTACAGATTATAAGTTATCAGCTATTGGCGTCCGATACCGAACGTAATAAGCCTCTGAAGGCATTTCGAGAGTCAAGACGTTAATCATGTTCAATCAGACACTTCCTACAATGAAAGACTTGTTTGTATGGAAATAGGAGGTAATATGACATTTTGTGTACTAGTTAACGAGCATAAGTTTACCTGTTAAGTGGTTAGGTTAGGTTAGGCCTATTGACATTTACATATTGAAATATCAGAATGTAGTCCACAGTCTAAAGGTTCTTGATTGCAGTGCCCTAAAAATTAAATTGCAACTTGATTGTTTTAGTGTCTTGACTTATTTAAAACAAAATTAAATCTTATGTATAATCATTTACTACTGGTACATATATTATATGCTTCATCTGAAATAGGCGTAAAGGTGCTATTGCGGAAAATATATGATAAAATGTTAATTACAAAGACAAAAAACGCATACATAGATATTTTGAAAGCTTACTAGAAATTTAACTTTAAATCTAGTGCATAGCAAAATAGCGCTACCCAACGTTAGTCATTGAAATGTTCTCCTTTTAAAAAATAGGTTTAAATTTCTTGCACTTGTTTTAAAAGAAAGCGAAGCACGCTACCGCGGTTTCAATCAAAACAAAGTTCTTGAACTCACTTTTTTATTTATTTTATTTTTAATAAAAACACCGCAAAGGGCACACAGAGTCAACTATACAATGCTTTACAAAATCAAAGAGACCTGTTCGTATTTTTTCAGTTCCGCTCGTAACCAAATACGCGGCAAAATGGAGTAAAAACGCCATGAAATCACTAATCCGACCTAATTTTGAACGCTATACGTCATGTGAATAACGACTATAGAGCGTTAACTCGAAATCTTAATTCGAATCGTTTTAAAGCTCCTTGAAAGGATCTTTAAATTGGGACCGTCGCCCTTTTCATATTTTAAATAATTTTAGTTTGTGTAAAATAAAATGGAAGTGTCAATACCTGCTATCATTAATAATAATAATCATTATTTAACATAAAAAATCGACATTATTATACCATTTTAAAAACAATTTCGTTATTAAAATTATATAAAAAAATATTAAAAATATTTTGTAGTAATATAAAAAAGTTTTTTTCTCATATTTTCTTCTTTTTACTAATAATAAAGTTTCCCTTTAGGTCATTTCGTTATTATGCTAAAATGTATGAAAATAAAAAAAATGTAACAATTTATTTTTAAAACGACGGCCCATATTAAATCCGTCGAATTAAAATTTCTTCGTCACTTGAGAGCACCATCGAAGGATATCGTAAATTACTTCACGTCATGTAAGCGAAACGCTGACAAATGACATGTGTTGGTAGTTTTATGGTTTTATTTTAGGAACGTCCCACACAGCGCCGAAATCAGAAACCGAATGGGGGGTGCGCTGTGGGAGTGGTCGGGGCTGTTCTTTATACTACCTATTTAAGAGTCAAAAAGGTATAAGTGTTGATGTGTAAACATCGTATTTCGAAGATGGATTGAATTTTAATTTGGTGACATGAAGTTTGATAGCAATTTGTTTCAAAGAAAGAAGGGAAATTGTTTACAAGAGATGTATAGCGGCGTCTACTTCTGTATCATTAACACCAATTACCTAAATAGCGAACATAAAATTGATGGATGAATGGATGTCCTACATACAGACTGTATGTGGCAGATTGTATTGTATATTAGGTAAGGAGACGCTTTCTACACTCATAGCCCCACAGTAGGATTTTCTCCTGTACCTTGGGTGCCATGGACGCACAAAGACGAATACACAAACACCCAGACCCAGAATAGAAATTTACACTCATCGTTCAGGTATCTGTCCAGCTGGGATTCGAATGGTATGGTAACCGCTCCGCCACGCGGGTCATCAAGGAGAAGAGCAGAAACTGTTATCACACTGACAGTCCACATAGGTTATTATAAATCTTAGTAGAATCCTTGTGGTTTGACTCCGGCGGCACCACCGCTACTCCTATTTCTACCTTATAGCGGCAGTATTAAACACTGCTGTGTTCAGTCTTGAAGGGTGTAGTAAGGGAGACATACTTAGGGAGGCGTTCCAACTAGGTAGCAATGCATTTCTGGGGTTGATTACAAATGACAGTGGCCACTTTACATGAGGTGGACTGCATGCTCGTTTGCTAAACAAAAAAAATCATAGACTTAGTGGCTTTGCTGTAATCACCTCGTTTAATAGCTGGATAGGTTTAATAGATAAATAACTCCATAATTCTCAGGATTTACTTCCTTACTCGCTTGATATCTTATAGAAGGAAGTTGATACCTATAGAAGGAAGTGAAATAAGAAAATCCTAAGGCTAACACTACATAATTAAGCTAAGATATGAAATTGGTTTATACCAATGGTAATATTAAATACATTATTATGTGTTGACGTAATATTTCGTGAATGTCATGATAGAGCTAATATTACAAATTGTTTAATATAATGTTACCTTACCTAAGAACAGTTCTGTAATAATCATAATTGGTCTAATAAAGACATGATTTTGTACGAACCGAAAATTTTTATTCTGACAAATGATAGACCAGTGTATTTTGGACTGGACTTTTAAATAGATATCTTCGTTACAAGTGTCATAGTAAAATGGAGATTTAGGTCATTTATTACGTGGCTTCAGGCGAGATCCCATGATTGTATAACATTCGTAAGAGAAAATAATATATCGTGTTTATACGGTTAGCGCTACAAATGTAATTTTATAAAAGAAGACTAATATTTTTTCTTTCTATAAATAAACGATTTCTAACACAATAGGATTTTTTCCTGTGTCGTGGGTGCCATGGACACAAAGGTACACGTAAACACAAACACCCAGACCCAGAATAGTAATCTAAATCCATCATTTAGAAGTCCCAGAACAGTAATCTAAATTCATCATTTAGAAGTCTGTCTGGCCGGGAATCGAACCCGGAACCCATTGCGCGTCAGACCGGTATGGTAATCGTTCCGCCACGCGGGTCGTCGAATATAAAATAACATACACACACTGACATACACATATAAAGAAATATGATATTCAATGCGAAACGCATTTCGTTAAATCTACTTACCTATAATCATATTAAAGTGTAGGCCTAAAATTTTATTTGTAAGTTACAAAAAACGAATATTTATTACTTAATTTAGTGAAAAACTTACTTAAGCCGGCTTATTAAAATTTTTGCGGTTTAATAATTGTAAAATGAATATAACTAAGACTATAAAAGCTTAGTTCATTACAGTTCAAAATATGCTATTCGACGTTTTAAAATACTATAATCACAGAGATATAGACTATAAACGTTGTGTTTATGGCTTTATATGATTATCTTTTCTCTAAGCGTGAATGAAAATGATTCTTGTGATTTTCGCATCAGTAGCGCAAAATTGGAATTTTATAGCGTTTACGCTAACGACGTGCAATAAAATAAAGTGAAGCTTTAAAATAATATTGATACCTGCGCTAATAAAGTGAGAATTCAAAATTAATGTACGTAGCAACCCGTCTCGCTCACAAACGCAAATATGTATATAACGTTACATAATATATTAGAAGTAGAATATTAACGACAATAAATTCAACTTACAATACCATCTGATAGTAAGTGGTCATCTATCATCTATTGCTCGTGGAAATGGTTTAATTAACTCCGTAAACATAGAAAAATAACAAAAACAGAATTGGACTGGAGGTCCTACTTAGAATTACGTTAGCTCTCTAACAGATATATTCCACTCCTTTACGGATACTCCTGAGAACTAAGTTGGTTGCCACATATATAGGTCTGACGTATATTACATTCTTCTACCGTGACTATTTTAGTTTAAGGTCTTACGTACATTATATTCTTCTTACATTCTTCTACCACGACTTGCATTGCTTGCTTTTATTTATAAGCTTATAGCTAATAGCTTACTATTTTATTCTAATATCCTCTCCTTATGAACACGATATATTAATATGGGTCCCGAACGGTTCGCTGGGGTTGCCTCTAATTTTGGAAAAATTAACTTTTATGCCAGCGTTGTAATGCTTTATTAATAATAATGTGTAACGATGGTCAGTTTAATCGTTTTATAACAACGTCCTTTAACTGGTCGCACTGTTTTGCTTATAGCCCAAAGCAATTTGCTACCAACTTATTTTGCGGTTCAATTTCCGTATAAAACACATAATAGACCTTATTGCTCTAGCATAAGAACGTTTTTTTAGAAAACAAATTTTGAGGGCAGTAAACGTAAGTTGGTTGTATAAGGATATTTTTGCAAAATGTCTTTCCAAGAACGATTATCCTGAATTACACGGGCTCTCAAGTCTTCTGTATGCATGGTGGCGTTGGACTCTGATCTTTTAAAACCTCATTACCGTTCCTATGGTACTTTGAGTGCTTAATAAATTATTAATTGGACGATTTTACAAAACTCTTTCCGGTAGCAGACGAGTCGGGAAATTAATGTAATTCGCGAGGAGTTCCCAAATAAATATTCAAAATGTAATTCCGGAAGCTTTTACATAGAAAGGAGATGAAGTTGCTTTTTATTATTTATTTTATGAGCAAACGAGTGTACAAGTGATCAACATAATATATAGATATTGTAAGATATCTGTCAACCTTAAATAGGTTTAGTATATAAGTTTAGTTTTCAAGAAGCGTTGATACTCCTGGGGAATTGGGACGTCTCTTGGAGTGTCTCTGCATTACAATGGAAGAGTACGCTTTTCCAAAATAATACAATACCTAGACTGCAAAAGGCAGGAATAGTAGATATTTTGATAAACATAACATAAGACAAACATTTTTATAGGTAACAGATTTAATAAATAAATAATAAATAACGCTTCATACTCATAGCCCCACACTAGGATTCCCTATGTCGTGGGTGCCATGGACAACACACATGACAAGAACAGATTTCTCCCTTAATAATGTGAAAAAAATAATGTATTGCTAAAAAATAAAACTATTAAATAGACGAGACACAATAACATGCTTAGACAAGATACATAATTTTTTGATTTTTTTTCTCATAAAATGTCCATATGAATATTTTAAATTAATCCACAAAAAGTTTGATTTCGCCCCCGGGTGGACTCGAACCACCAACCTTTCGGTTAACAGCCGAACGCGCTAACCCATTGCGCCACGGAGGCCATGGCGCTCTATCTGAAATTATATCACTATTTCATACAATATGTTGTATATTATCTTGTACCGATTTAATAGATAAGACGGCGTGACCGATACGTTTATCTGCTTGTGAAAAAAAACATACTCGTATTTCAAAATAATTCACAGAAAAATAGAGTTACGGTAAGTTTCTGCTTTTTTAAATTTTAAATAAAGGCCAAAAATCCTTATATTGCAAGAATTCTTGACAAAAATTGTACATGTTATACGTGTAATCGATAAGTCCAAAAAAACGTCGCGCAAAAAACAAAAAAAAACATAATTACATAACTAGGTTATTTAACGGCGTTTGATAATGATATCTACCACGTTATTCAATTCGCTATACCTAAATATTTTCTAGTACCAAGATAAATAATTAAAAAAAAGTATTATCCTCTAATCATAACAATAGGTAAATTAAAAGCGATAAACCTATAAACATAGCAGCGTGAAGTCTCATAACATGTCACTTCTGACGCGTGAAGCAAGGTCACAAGTCAGCGAGTGATGTTGACGCGTCGCCTTTGACTCCCAGTCGCTCAAACGTCTGACCCATCCGATATTCATAGTCGATACTAGGAAGTATTTTAATTGTTTATCTAGTAACCTAAGTACCTTAATAAACAATTAAAAGATAATTGTTAAAAAGAAAACAAAAGAAATTCTACAAAGGTAAATTATAACTGATAAACCTGTGACTAAAACAGTGTGAAGTCTCATAATACGTCACTTCTGATGTGTGAAGCAAGGTCAGCGAGTGATGTTGACGCTTCGCCTTTGACTCCCAGTCGCTCAAACGTCTGACCTATGCGTTATTCATAGTCGATACTAGGAAATGCTGTGAAATGTGTCTATAGCCGCTATATAGGCGTTTCTTGGAAACGATGACCATAATTAATATTAATTATAAGTAGGTACTTAAATAACATCTTAGACAGTTTTATAGCATAACGCGACTTATTATAATATCAAATGTTATTGCATCAATAGAAGTAAAATATTGGGTACTTATAAATTTATTACAATTTTTATGATAAAGAAGACACTGCATATAAAGAACAATAGAAAATTTGGGTTTAAATTATTTTTGATTAAATTATGTTTAAACAGAATAAATTAATGAACTGCATTCTGTTCGTATGATATCACTGCAAAAGAAAGCAGCACTTTATTTTATAATGAAATCCATTTACAAGCATTAACAAGCAAATATCAATAAAGATTCGATCGACGCAAACAATCAATAACGAAACGACGATTACATTACATCGGTGCTTTTAATGTTCGAATTAAGGTTCCAAAAAGAAAGTAAATGAATTTGGGTATGTAATTAAAATATTTATTACTTGTCGCAAAGACTTCCAACTGAGTTTGGGCTTGTTGCGAAACTCATGAAAAAAGTTCGTAAAACGCACATGTAAATAAGGGTCTGGGCTATAAATTCCGCTCATCAGCCGTCGAGCGAGCGATGCTGCCGACCATAATGATTCATTAAGTGCCTCCTCGGGATTACCTTTTTGTAATTGACCGATGATGCGAGAGCCGTATCACTACTCTTTGCTTCGTGCGTAAGTTATAAGCTGTAGCTGATATTGAAGTTAGTTAAGTTAGTCTTTATTTGCATTGTGAAAAAGACGAGAGATAATTGCGACCACGGTTACACGCACTTGAAACTGTGCTTGTAAAATTAAATAAACATTTGGTTTTATATAAGTTTGTTAATATTTTCAAATAGATACTTAATGCAATAAATTTAAAAGTAATAACTATAAAAACCTACTTAATTTTTATAGTTAAATTTATTTTTTTAAATCTTTACGACTGGTCTTAAGACCTTACCAACAGGTCAACCTAGTTAGCCAACTAAGGCAAATAAGACTGGAGTCCAACGATTCGTTTACACATGCTATTAAATTGAAACGCCTCGGAGAGTATTATAAAAAAGTATACACTTAACATTATCTCAATATAAGCAATGTTAAGGAGCATAACCGCTTAAGATTATACCTTGGGATGGTACACCACTTGCCTATCGCATCGCGTACGTTGACCATGACTGTCCGTGACTTTTATAATGACTACGCGATGGAAATAGCAAAACACTGTGTAACGTGCACCCATATTATGAACTCTTCACATTAGCAGCAATCAGACGCATGAAATTGTTTTTCTTATATTAATAAATAATTTCTATAAACATTGTTTTGAAAGCAATAGAACCTATTGTGGTTTGACATCCGCGACACCAGCACTACACCTATTTCTTAATAAAAATAATATCATTATTGTTTAGCGCTACTGAATTTTAATTCGAAGAATTTGGTAAAGGAGACGCACTTATCTGAGATATTTCATACTTTTTATGTGTCAAGGGTTAACTATATTCAGAAAAACTATTTTTGGAAAATGTAGGATCCATTTTAAATTGGATACGTAGACAAAGTAGAACTCGACTTGAAATAGCAAGCGCTCAGCTAAACCTTAATAGAAATAGTTTTCCAACTGTACTTAATTGTAAATCGCCTTGTGGTCCTACAACAGAAACATTCGTAAATCGCTAGTATAAAACTTTAATATGCTGTTATTGACAAGACTTGTCGACTTTTTGTTGAGCTAATTAGCCAAGAAATAGCCCGAAGTAACGATCACAACAAACAGATATTTAATTTTTTCGAGAAGCTCACATTGTTTGGGAGGGAACAAAAAATTTAATAATGCTTAATGTACAGTTCATTTTGAAATTGATGTGCCGGATTTGTTTAATAGACACACACGATTCTTTAGCGGCAAAAACGTGTTTTGAAGATGAAATATTTTTATATTATTTTTGCAAATTAAAATATGTATGTGGACACATGTTCTTACTTAACTAGGTACTTAGCTTTTAAAATGGTAATTCTAACAATTGTAGCAATATCTAATTATTTTATAGCTAACTAGCTAGCTGTAATGGTTTTTTTATAACTGCCGATAAATATTGTGATCATAACTCATCAACCTGTTTTCTTTCTTTATTCAAATTCAAATTTTGAACTATTCAATTTCAAACATATACATAACATCTTGTTTCACTCATATGGTATATAATAACCCGTATAACTTAAGCAAAAAGATACTTACAAACCTCCTACGTGATTGTCGACTTTGCAAATATTAATTTGTCACAGCTGTTGCAATCAAGCTGTCAAATCACTGAGAATAACTTCTTAAAAGCATAAAATATGATTACTGTCACGTTGAGAACCTAAATACACTTTTTGACACATTGAAAAACCGAATAACTCCATTACATATGTGTACAGCCATGAACAAAAGTGCGTTCGCTTTGATTCTATATTTAGACCTGTATGAATGTAATAACGTCGCCGATTGTACAAAGCCATGGCGGTACGAATTGAAACGTCAAATACGTTTTAATCAAAACATCGTTTTGCTTTTTATCCCCGTGAGTGCCGTAAGATTTTATGGGTTTGAATAATGTTTAGGAAAAGTAATGCAATAATAGCTTGAGTTCTTTTCTTGTCTACATTGAATTTACATCTGAAGAGAACTCACGGATGATAGGTTAATGCAAGAGCATATTTACATTTAGAATATTTTTCTCAGTTTCATATTAACGGTTTGTCTGTAAGTGCAATTCGGTATCTCTATCGGTTCGTCCGGGGTTCAAATCCTAGGTTCTGATTTTCGAAGTATGTAAGTCTGCGTTCTAGAAATTAATAATTTTATCAGTTGCCTTAAAGCTGTTGGGAAATATCACAAAGAACCCTACATGTTCCAAAACATTACAAAAAAGTTATTAAATGTGTATAAAATCTATCAATTTGCACTTGGCCAGCGTGGTGAACTAGGGCCTAAGCCCAGTTGAAGACAATAATGAGTTGATGACGACAACTACTCGTATTGAATATATTGCCGGTCGGAAGTTTTAAATAATAAGACTACCGTTAACCGTAAACTGTTACTTAAAATAACAGCGAGTCGAGTTTAACATGCTATCCAAACCAAAGCATGGAATAGTTCGTGAAACTTTGATATTAGCTATTCAAAATCGATCGCCTTAACCTGGTAGGTATATTCTTATTATATGGATAACTTAAGCCATGCTTATTTCATGTGCGCGCCTATATATGGAAGTAGGTACCCATCGGTTAGATATTTATTATTATACACTACATATGTACCTACTACGAAGACATTTTCATTATGATGATGAAATTATTACGAAAAAATTTAATGCGAGATGCGTCTATTCAATGCGAGTAATGTTGACTTTGCTTCTTTGCTAAATGAATTACCTAAAACGTGTACTCCTTAGCTCGGAATCCAAAAATAGATGTAATTTAAAAAGCCTTATAAACTTCAACTTCAAATACAGTGAATAATTCGATCGCTGTAAAATTCTTGAATAAAGTAACTCTTTAAATAGTCTTGAAATGATTACTATAGACTAAAACTATTACTCAGACATGTTTTAAGTTTAATCATCAAACTGTTCAATAACTTAAAGGTCCTTCAGTTTCGAATATTCAAATTTTAACAGTGTTAATATCTAATGGCTATGTTAGCATTTGATAAAAATTCGTAAAGTTTTGCTAAAGGATTGCCTAGGTTTAGTTAAAAGAAAACGTTTCAAGCATATTGTTATTGAAAGTTTTGAAATAAAAGTGCTAATACTATTTACATCAATTTGCAAATATTTTAACAATGTAAATACTCGCCAGTCAAGATTCAATTCTCTGGAGACATTATAACATAAATAATAATTTCTTAACATTAATAATAAAGACTTAAAACTTTAACATAAATAATAAGTTCTTGAATCTTATTTGCTTTTTTAAATTAATATTTAAAACAAAAGAAGAACATCATTATATAAAATACTATAGAATAATTGTGAATCTTAAATAAACAATATTAAAAGAAAAGAAATAAAATAATTTTGGAATGTTTTGATAAATCCATTATCAACTTACTTGGAATCTTAAATACTTAAGAATGTAGTAATGTAGGTATTCCCTTAGGAAACAAAAATCACTATATCATTAGGTACTGCCCTACTACTCGGCTTAAGTATCCTCTCAGAATTGGCAGGGGAGATAGTCAATTCATAGATTTATTACACTTGAAAATATCATGAAGAACAGTTAGGCGAGGTCTTCACAAATTCACCTTTAGATACTTATACTTAATTCTCATCAATATCTTTATATCACTGTACTACCACTGGATCCTCTCCATGCTGTCATACATTCGAGCTATTGTGATGCAGATGACAGATCGTTACAGTGGACTTTCAAATAGCTTTGGAGTGGTTGTAAGTGTGGCTAATTGAGATGTCCCAGCACGAGTACTGTTTCCATGATAAACTAAAGAAGGGAGACAAGACCTGGTTAATTCAGAAAATGAGGATTTAACTTTAGGCACCGTTAGATCTAACCTTTAGGTTTATCTATTTATATTACTTTACCGAAACTAATTGTTCAGGTTTCTTTTCACACATGGTAATTATGTAAGTTATTTTACCGTTGCCAACTTCACTTCCTGTGGATATTAAAAATTGCGAGACCTATTTTAGCAATGGACTTTTAATGGCTGATAAATATATAGATTGTGTTAGAATTAAACCAGAATAAAGTTCACCTAATGGTCGGTGGCCACTGTCATTAATGAAAATCTGAGATAAGCAATGTAAAAACTTGAGTTTCACCTGAAACCCGTAATAGAAACGTTGACATACGTGAAACTACAATAATCTTTACACCTAATAAATATAACTCGACCAGCAGTACGTTAGCAGCATCAAAACCATACAAAACCACTCAATAATTTGGACTGTAATAATAATCCTTCGCAGCGTATTTACCTGTCATTCATCGCTAAAACCGGACTCCGTCCGTCAAATGTCTGACGGGCGGCTCACCTAACTCAAGTGTAATTAAACGCACCAAATTCCACACGAGTCGAAATTCTGACGATTACACATTTGTCACGCGTGCCACGTTACATCAAACGTAATGTTTATCGGTAAATTGTTTATTTTACGGTACTTCGTGAGCAAATAGGAATTTTTATTTCATTTTTTATGAGGTAAATGCCGGATATAAAATCTAATAACCCTGTGTTTGTTGAAAGAAATTAGACGTGAAACGCTTAAAATCATATGGATCTATGAAAATAGAGTCTTTTAAGCCGTGAATGATGAATAATCTACCTACAATTACTGTTTTTATAGCGAGGTAAATTATAAGCACCTATACCTATCATAAACAACTGCTATGTTTTGCAAGTGGAAGTGTAATTAATAAAATGTTATGATTAAGTAAAGATAAATATTAAGGAAAAAAACTAAGTAATTTGTCGAAAATAAATAATCCGACGTAACAAAATCAGGAAGGGAGCATTTTATGAACGATTTCTTTAATCACATCCATATAATAAGACGTTGATAATTTAGTATTTCCTTGATTTTATTGAAGCCATTATTAAATAAAATAGGTCATAAAATTTTATCGAGCTACTTATCCAGATTGTATAAGCGGAATCCGGAATTCTTAATACTGCATTCGTACAAAAAATATCAATAATACACATTAAATTTGAGGTACTAACATGATCACTATTACGTTCGATATTTTCTAGTAACCATCACTTTTCAATAGGCTATTGCAGAAGCAACTATAATTGTTCTCTAACGTGTCTAGTTCGAACTCTGTACGGATTAGGTAGAAGCGATTGACAAAGGCGCTCTGGCAAAATATTATCCATGCGTACAAAAAATGTATTTTTTCCTCCGTACGATTTACTCTACTTACGCCAACTTTATTGCATATACCTAAGGCTTAAAATCGCCTAGTGAATGAGGTTTAGTGCAATTTTTACGGTCAAAGTTAATATTGTTAACGACCATTATAAATTTATACGAGCCGGTGTTTTCAAAACATTCATCGTTATTCTTTTGTACGGACGTCCCGCTGAGCAGTACTCATATAATTTTAATGTCCTTATTAGTTTAGCTTTCAAAACACGTAAACAGGGCTTAAAAGGTTTATTACGGACATAAAGTAAGCGAATTTTGGCGTGCAGTTTGCAAACATTTGGCGATCATCATGATTATCGTATTTTACAGCGTATTGCCAATATATTTTTTTATACATATTTAATAGTGGGGACTTTTACAGAGGAATAATGTTTTGGTATGTTCTGAGATGATGATAATTTTATTTTAGGTACTTGGTAGGTACGAACTTCCATTAGTGTGTCCTAGCATTCATAACGACGTTATAATAACTACTAGTATTTTTTTAATTATCTCAATGAGTATAATTTTAATGCAATATCTGAATAATCCAATTTTTGACTTTTCAAATTATTACATAACCGATCAAATCGAAATTAAATTCACGTAACAGACAGAAATATAATTATTTACTTATATATGCAATTAACATAATTATACAAACAAACAGGAGCAAGTAATAAGTATTAATGCTAATCTATTACTTATAAATGCTATTCTCAAAACGTTTATTCCATCAAACAAAACTTAATTAATAGCCATAAAATAATCAGTAGCCCTGAAATCTCTTACATTTACAATTCAGCAGATATAACGCAAAGCAATCCCATCCAATAAAGAATTATTGTACCATCCGGGAGCGCGTCTTCGATTTGTGTTAAATCACAAGTTTAATTGTCCGAGAAACGAAGGGATTAAACAGCTGATCCCGAGTTCTGGAGTTTCTCGATTAGAAGTCCGTCCGATAGCATTATTGGTTTCCTTTTTGCCAAACTTTTCAATTAAAATATGTACACAACCGATATTTACTTGGGTTTTATGAATCCAATGTATATTTATTCGGCTTGATTGTTGATCGTGATAAATATTTTAAAGATGTTTGTGTTGTTTTAGTGTAAACATATTCAATAGGCCTCAAATTTATTTTAATTTATAAAATGATGTTCATTTTCGTCGACGTATATAGAAGTTACTGAAACTATAAAATGAGAAGTAATAACAATTTTGAGAAGAGAGTGAGCAGTCGCAAACATAAATATGTAAAAAATACACGCATTTTTTTAACAAGGAACAAGAAATACTTAGTGTCATAGAAAGTTTAATTCAAATCCAGGTATTATAACTAATCTTTGTGATTAACGATGTAGTAACTCACTTCTAATCAATTCAATGCGGATTACTATAATTTTGTTTTGGATTTATGTACTTGATTGAGACTGTGATAGATAAATTAAGGTACCGAGTATTTTATTG
>DWPV01003935.1:0-14376 GCA_018251915.1 Urbanus proteus proteus
GTGCAACTGTCGACATTGTCATTATGAATTCGGACACGGAAAGATTGTGAAAATTACTGTTTCATATGATTAAATCTGTAACAAATCTGATCAAGAAGTTTATTTTACACGTACTTTTCGTAGTGCAATAACATACCTGACACATGATAGAAGCAGTACGGTTTGATAGAGAACACTGTTACACCTATTTCTAGTCGAGTGTAGAGCGAGAAGAGAGATTTGAGTGAATTCATGAGTGAACACGTATCTTTACTTTAATTCAGTGTGTGGAAGGTGTCATAGATGTCTATGGACAGCAATGACCACAGAACTGGATAGACTGCTTGTTTATTTGCTATTGTTATGTATGTATGTGTGCATCCTATGCCTGTGTGCGAGCTGCGCCTTGCGGCTCATTTGCATAAAATAAATCAGTGCGTTACTGACTATGGTAGTTTGTTGTTGCGCCCGCGCTCCCTTCGTATTATACACAAATCCATATACCAGCTATAAAGAAAAATAATATGACATGAAGCACTTTGACACGGGGTTCTTCAAAAAAGGTGCAAAAAACTCTTCTTCAAAGCCAGCGATGCATTGGCGACTCCTCTGGTGTTGCAAATGTCCATAGGCGGCGGTGACTACTTTTCATCAGGTAGCCTGTATGCCTTATCGTTGTTTAATTATAAATCTAATTTATTAATTACACTTTGGAGTACACAAATTATAGAAAAAATAACCTTTACGTGTTACGATAGATATAAATACATATACATAGTGTTTGAAAAATCTTCATTGTCTTACACGGTACGTGCCTGTAACGCTCTATATTTATAGATGGTCCTATACAGGTTATTATAGTTCAAATAAACAAGCAATTATTTACTAGCTATTTATTATCAAAGTCACTAATCTTAATGTTTACACGAAGGACTCGTCTGCACAAACTTATATGTCTCAGGAAAATTGCATCTTTTCATTTGTATTGGTCACAGCTCCAAAGATGTTTTAAAAATTCGCAGAATTATTTAATTTTAATAAGCAAATTAACGAGCATACAGCCAACCTGATGGTAAGTGGCCACTGTCGTTTATAGACACCAGTAATCAACCCCAAATAAAATCGCAGTCCTACCTGAGGTCGGCCACAAATGCGTTGATACCCCTGAGGACTAAGTTGGAACGCGTCGGATAAGTATGTCTCCCTTACCACACCGTTCAAATCAGAACACAACAGCGCTAAACACTGCTGTTATAAGGTATAAATAGGTGGAAAGATGATACCACTGGAAACGAACTACAAAGGTTGTACGTTCAACTGTATTAAATACAAGCTATAATTACCATGAAACAAAGAGACAACAGGAAGTGGCATGTGGGCAAATTGAGGCAACTACCAGTATGATCAACTCAGCATACTAACGCCAGTGCTTGTCAGTCATTAAGACACGTAAATTTTGTTTTGCGGGTAGTAAAATTTTTGTACAACTTCGTAAACGTGCCTCTTTTATAGTTGACAACAGACAACCAAGAAAAATGCAGGTTTCTTAGTGGGAAGAATACGATAAGGTACTGATATCTATGTGTTTGTTTGGCTACACCGGTTCCTATACTAATCTGTACGTATGCCACTACCAGTAGACTCTTTTTTTCATGATAATTACCAATTACAATTCGTTACAAAGTAATTTTTTCCATAATACAAGCAAAAGCGCTAGGTCCTATGAATTTAATATTAAAATTTGTGCAAACGATTTCTTCCAGTATAATGAGATCTCTACGTCAGACTTATTAAAACTAGAATCCCATGAATAATATTCATAAGTAAGATTATGCTAAAACATGAATGTTAATTCGTTTATAAATAAGTTGCAAATAATGAAGTTGACAGATAATATATTCAAAGGAATTTGATGGCAAGAGGGTGACAATGTTTTAGTTTATAAGAAGGATATATTTAGTTCATAAATTCTAATGAAATAATAGTTCCTTCCAAGGTTAAATCTTAATCTTTTTTTAGGAATTTACCTATTATTATTATTTTTAGTAGTTAATATTTATTAACAGTAGGACTTTCTCATATGTGGTAGGAGCAATGGACATACACAGACGAATAGTAAACACCCAGACCCAGAACAGAAATCTATATTCATCATTCAGATGTCAGTCTGGCGGCGAATCGAACCCGAGACCCACTGCGTACTAGACCAGTATGGTAACCATTACACCTGGTTATACCACGCGAGTCGACTATAAATGTCTTGAATACTACTTTTTTATAATTTGTTTCCTTCTATTAATTTTATTATATTATTGATTTTATGACATTATTCTTATGCAAAATTAAATAGTACCAAAATTTATAATCAAGGTAGCAGCACACCGCAGTTATTTACACTAAAAACAATTTCCATTCTATTTCTATTTTATTCTATTCCATTACTTTACTGACTAGTATGTAGATACCCTAATAATTTATACTATAATATTGATGGAGTTAAAAAAATCTACATCAACATATCGTAAATCATCTTGCTTCATTGTGATAACCACGCTTGTTACTCTTTGTTTAAATAAGGCAATCAATATGCACATAATGTTTGGAGCTGCAATATTCAAAGCCCGGTGATGAGACCACACTCTCGAACCACTTGCTCCGTTGACACTGGATTGAGGAACACTGAAATCAAAAGATAATTTTAAATCAATATCAAATTATTTTTCCCTTATATTTTTTTATTAGGGAAGACTTGGAACAGCTATTCTTTTCACACGTCAAAAGGAGAGTAATGATTTTCGAGCATATGTATGTAGGTATATGTATATAAGTCCGCACATAAACGGCTTGATAAATTTTAACATACGAGGTGTCATGAGTGACATAAGTTATATATTTTTTAATATAAATAATGCCCAAAAACTGAAATAAAGGTGTTAAGCAAATCGGATTATTTGTTCTTTTAAAATAATATTACTAGTACAATCTAAATCTCTGTATTAGTACCCGAACTTTCAAGAAGAAAGAAATTACTAGTGTCGTACTATCTACGTACGTCGTATTTAAATTTCCTGAATGATCCCTGCGATAACCGCCGAGAATCAATTGCAGATGGTATTTAACCACACGTAGTCATTCACTTATCCAACTCTCACTCACGACGGCGACGAAGCTTAACTTTCGGAATCGGTAGTTATAAAAACTATCTAACTATCTCCGTGTTCAAAGTGATATTAGACACTATAATAACTTGTGATTGCATACCAAAATATTCGGTTTTCTACATTAAAATACAAAATCTGTTGGACAGATATATCTGATTCAGATCACTTATCAACTGGTGCCATTATATCAATATTAGTATTCTGACCAACTTACTTGTACTGCCGGTAAAGAAATCTTGATCGGGAATTATGCTTGCTGCTGCAATAGCGGCCTCGTCCAATACGATTACCTGAAACCAAGGAAAGTAATCATCTTTTTCCATTTACCATTTGTCGCTAATATTTCGTATCGGATCACCGGGAAAATGCAAGTATAATGCGGAGAGCTCTGCACATAGCAAGTGTAAGATTCTTGATATCTTACTGTTGAAAATAGCCCTCTTTGTTCAACTAGTATCTTAGGCCTAGAAAATATTGTCCCTACAGTTCCGAGACCATAGTAAGCCTACGGTATCCTCCGCCTGGCCTGCCCTGCTTGACGACTAAAAGGGGACTTCCAGGGTTGCGGGCGGCAAGAGTGGAAGCTCGAACCGTCCGGCCAGCAACCCCGGAAAGAACGGCTTTATGTGTGGTCTCATGCTGTCGTAAACACCAGCTGATGTGGGTTGAGCAAATGCTCACCAGGGCAAAGAGGCCGAGCATCGCGCTTGTAGGATTGTCACTTCATCGTTGCTTCCAAAGTGGTACCCCTTTTGAAGGTCCCCCTCGTCATCAAAAAAAGGTCTAGAGCATATACCACTACATTTCTCATGGTAGTCAGTTGCTCTTATTCCTGTACCAAATGTGTGATAAATAGTCTCACCTTCATTCCGTCTGTCTCCATCAACCTTGGGATATCCGTGGCTTCGCACAGAACATAGTTGACGCCCTTTTGATCAGTCTTGGTTCTGAGTTCTCTGGATTTAGCTCCTTTTGCTGAGGCGTAGTCCGCTCTATGCCTCTATATTTTGAATTTAATATAATATACTATTTTTAATTTAAAATACTATTTTTAACATAATATAATATATGGCTGCTGATTTTTATTAAGTTTCAGAAGTATAAACTGCGATCATACAGATATAATATAATAATCCAAGACAAGGACGAATTCTTATAAATTAAAAAAAATTAATAACCCACCTTTGGACAATCAACAAAATTTGCGTCATGTACTTCTTGAAGGGGTTCGTCAGTCTTCTCATTAGCCGGGTAAGTCCTGTGTGGAAGGAGGTCAATGGCATTGGCAGCCAGAGACCAGAGGTGACCAGCGCCCTGCGACGCCCGCGCCCCCTTGCGGAAGTGAGGGTTGATGGACAGGTTGTGTCGCACGGAGTTCTTCCAACGTTCGTCATTCGCTTTGTAGAAGGGGAAGCGGTCCCTGGAAAAGAAACATATTTTGTAATGTAGAAATAGCAAACTAGAAGAGTCTTTCAATTTGAGAGAAACGCTTTTGACACAAGATAAGAGAGGGGGCACATCACGGCACTAAGCGACCACACATACCGCCGTCCTTCCCGAAATCACTGGACGAACGGTTAGTGCTCTCACTCTGGCCACTTGCAACCCCAGAAGCCCCTTTTAGTTGCTTCTCACGATAGGCAGACGATAACGTAGCCCTATTCTGGTCCCGGAACTACTGGCATTAATCCTAAGAACGAGTCGGAAGTATTTTATACTCAAGGGTAGCCCACGCTGAAAAATAACCCCTTCAACTTAAATATATATCATACATAGTGCTCAATGTACTTCATTAATCAGTTTACAACCACAATTGTTTGCTCTGTCCATCATTGACTCAATGGGCCACCACGCCACTCGCCGTGTCCAAACAGAATGCCACACTGTTCCACAAACACGAAATTCCCGATTTGATCGCCCGAACCGCGCAATGTTCAATTAATTTGAAAGTAAATACTTCATATTTGGGTGCACGCAATTTGTATGATCCCCGCTGGCGTGTTGGTTTCGGTCGTACTGAACGCGAAAACAATAGAATTTATATATTATTATTCTTAACTTAGCCACCTATTTATTAACTTTAGAAGTTTAGTTTTTTGTAAGTTAACCTTTTGTTGCCTATTTGTATACTTATTGTAAACAACAACGCTTACTTTAAGATGATAGAGACAGCTGAAAATCGACGTAGGCGCATGGATTTTCCATTAAGCTGAATGTCAACCCGTTTACTTAACAATGAAATTTAATTATTTATCATTTTTTTATTAGCGTAATAGATAACTTAATTTATTATAACTCAACAGAAGAGAAACATTAACTTATACATAACTACATACAAAAGAATACGAAAGTATTTTTAATACGACGCAAAAGAAAATATTACGGCACTTAAATAAAACTATTGAATTATTGTTCATTTATGACTTTTCTGCAATGGACTAATCAACTTTTAAAGTAAAACATACAATAACGTCTCGACTTAAATCTCATTAATAAATATAGAAAGTAGATAGTTCCCAATGATTCTCCGATAGTCGAACAATTACACAAGTAAACCATGAAATCATTTGACTGAATATTCATTCCACTGACCACTGTCCTCATAAACAGCAATTTGATCGCCTCTCCAATGCATCGTTCGCTGTGTTCCCGCAAAATTAGCTTATGAAGTGTCCTATTGTGAAATATCGATTGTACTCTATTGTAACAGGTAAGTTAAATTACAGTTACGTTGTACAATGCGTGTATGAAATACTAGTTTTCGCCCGCGGCTTCGCTCGCGTTAAATATTAGATTTGTATACTTCAGGTGTAGTTCTAATGCAATTCAATCTTATCAAGTGACCGTAGGTATAAAAGTTACTTTTTTATCCCTCGGGAGTAGTACCTTTTTTCGGAATAAATGTACTCTATGTCCTTTTCTAGACCCTATACTATGTGTATGCAAAATTTCATAACGATCGGTTGAGTAGTTTAAGCGTGAAGGTGTTACAAACAAACAAACAAATAAACGGACTTTTGCATTTATAATAATTAGGATAGGATTATGCTGAAATATTTTAATATTATATTTGATAAGTTTTTAATTGTTTACTGCGTGGAATTGCGTGTAGAGTAGTGGCGTTCTTTAATAGCACTCCCTCTTTTCTCGTAGATGTCGTAGAAGACAACATAGGGACAACAAGATCCCGGGGACTGCTAGTGGCATCATTATAAGTAACATCAAAAACCACTGCAGACTCGAATACGCATGCCCAAAGTGATTATTTACAAAAATTCCATATGAACAGCATGTTCGTGAAAAATACAAAGAAAATTATTTTGTTCGAAATTACAAAAAGATACTAGGTACTTCATCGGTATCTTTAGAAGATTTCCCCCCCGAAAGCAAAAAAAAACAAAAAAATGGTACGTCATCGGTAACAATACTACCACGTCACACAAAACTTTCGTCAACTTATTAAATATCCGTTTCAAATTTACCCCACCTACGTTCATAATTCCCCACCGTCATCACAAATAGCAAAATCAATGTGTCTGTCGGTTACGCTAGCGCGCGCGTCCCGTCGCCGGCTGGCACCGATCGATGCTCGGTCAGGCGTTGATATCATAGTGTGTTGTGATCATGCGATCAGTAAACGATCAAAGGCCAAGTGCCCCAAGGGAACCGTCACCTCCGATTGTTACGTTAATTTTGTGGCCATAATTGTTACTTATTCCCGTCTTGCCAGGTGATATTCTTATCTAAGTCTATTACAACTTACATAACAATTACACATTAAATATATTTCTTCCTAATGTTATCGCTGCTTTGTTTTATTATGTATGCAATGTATATATGTGTTCCTGTGTGTTTTTTAAGATGACAGATGTCATTACGCTAAAAATTTCATTTTATTCCTCAGAACTAACACTAACACTTTCTATACTGATAGGCCGACAGTAGGATTTCTTCTGTGTCGTGGGTGCCATAAGCACGCGCATAAGTGAATACACAAACAATCACAACCAGACCGGAAATCTAAATTCATCATTCAAATATCTGTGTGACCGGGAACCGAACCCCGGACTTATTGCGCGTAAGACCGGTATGGTGACCGCTCCGCCACGCGGGTGGTCGGAATAACTTCAAACAGACCTCCAACCCTTACGATTTTAATAAGATATCCAACAACAGCGCCCACCTTCAGATTGCAAGCTAATTTTCCATTATAAAGTCATAAACAAAAGGAGTCAACCGATTTACTTATCAGCTTACACCTGTTAGGTGCGGTTCACACTTGCACAGCAAGTCGATATAGTAGCGCCACGGCATTATGCCGTAACGCCCCAACGCAAGCGATTAACGCCGGATGTCCCGATAACGTACACAAACGGGGGAACCGACGCTTGTACAACGCGATAAATTAAATTAATTGTCATAAGTGTATAGTGAATGGAAAAGCAAAATATGAGCTGAACTGTAATGTGGTAAGGTTGAAAAGATGTGGAGGTCGTGAATACATGAAAGAGTAACGTGATAATTAACAATAGAAGAAAATAGAATCTTACAGAAATTGAAAATAATTAATAAAACACACTGAATCGTAAAAAATAATAATTTCTAATAACGCTATTCATTATAATCCCCAGCATTAACGTTACGAATTATTATTATGAATAATTATCAGCATTGCACTTTTTATATGACAGAGATATTTGAGCCGCTTTTACACATACCTAATACAAATCTCTACGCTTTAAATGGCTATTCCTTCGTCGTTCCAGAGCAAATAACAATTGAAATTAAAAGAAAACTACCAATTTGGATCTAGTACTAATTAGGATTGCTTGTTCACTATCGGGATATCCGGCGTTAAACGTTGGGGAGTTCGATTTTATGCGTTGCTACTTTTGTTGACCGGCCATGCATGTGATCATTAAACAGGTAATTGTCAATCATTCATTTATGGGTACGTTTGAATAAAGATTGAACATAATAACAGTTATCAAAGTTAAAATTATTGATTTATTTAAGCTTTACATTAAAATGAATTTATACTTTTACCATAAATTAATTAATGTTTTCGGTTTATTATTAAAGATAATAATTATAGTAAGTATGTAGTATAAGTGGGCATTCAATCTAAAGTCTATAGGTTAAATATCAAGGGTAGATTTTACGCGAAAATAATATTTGCGATCTTATGTGAAGTAATGACTCATAGAATAATTAAAGTACCTATATTATTCTTATTAATAAAATCGTTAAATACCCAATAAAATTATGAACGACTCTTCAACCAATTTTGATTTTGAAACTAGACTAACTACTTCAAGCCTCCTGTAGTTCAGGCAGTTCATCTGTAAATAAAAAAATGCCTATACAGAAACTAATATACCTAAAAAACAATATCCAATTCGCTTAGTTTAAGGCTAAACTGCGATGTTGTCAACAATTTCGCGTCCACAACACATTAATGCACCCTCATCGGTACTGCGATAAAACCGCTCTCACATTTTCGGTACATTTGGGGCACCGTGCACTAAACGAGGCCCCGGGCCTAATGAGCCGTACTAAATCACCCTAGACTGCAGGTGCAGCATTATTTCTATATCCAATAGATTTAGTATATGAGTAAGTAGCCCATGTGATGGTCACTGCCGCAGAAATAAACTTCACATTGGAGTCCGGAAATTTTATTTCAGAGAAACTTGGCCATTAAAAAAATGTCGACATTCATACGAATGAATTGGAGAACCAAAAGGTTATACTGTAAGGATAACTACACTAAGAAGTCGTTTATAATGTCATCTCCTTTCATCCGAACTGTATAAACATAATGGAGTAACTCCTGGCTTCCCCAGGTGTATCAAAAAGACGGTTTGTACTCTCATAGCACCACATAGGATTTTCTCTTCGTGGGTGCCATGGTCACACAAAGACAAACACACAAACACCCAGACCCAGAACAGAAATCTAAACTCATTTCGATATCTGTCTGACCGGGAATCGAACCCGGTACCCACTGCGCGTCTGAGTGGTACGGTAACCGTCAGAAAAAACAAAGTCCAGTAAAATTTCACGTCACCACTGGCTATAATAAATTTCTGATTAAACTTTTTTTATGATTACATTATACAAAGATGCCAATATACCTACTGATATGATATAACTACTTTACAAATACCATGTGTACCAAATAAAAAGCCTCCTGTACACCCACAGGGCTCTCTTATAACGGAAATAATAACAAGGCGCCATACATATTGCAATAACACTGAAATTGCCTCTGCAATAACATCCGTTTTCAGAATTTTAGCATCGATACGATAAATTACGAAACGCGCGCAACGAATAATGAAAAAGTATTGAACACGAAAGAAAACAACATTTCTAGAAATGAAGACACACAGAAAATGCATGTTCAACATGTAAGTATGACGAAATGATACAATTGTATACTTATTTATAGCAACATACAAAGATTTACTGTTGTAGATAAAGGATTCACTTTATCGAAGATGTTTAGGACACTCACGAATACAAGTATATCACCCTTATCCGCGTTAAAGATTCAAATAACTTCGTGACATGATCGAACCCGGGACCTTTGGCGTATCCTAGAATGGTGAACACTACGCGAGATTTACAATTTGAAAACTCACGTGGCGCAGTAATTATGACACCATTATATGTATCATTATAGACAGTTCCTATTTCAATCTCCTCAGATATCCTCAGATACTTAAAAGCTGAATTTAAATTTTTACTCCGTCTGGGTGTTCGTAGACGTTCATTCGACGTAGATGCTCTACAAGTTACCCGTGAAGACAGTCTCATGCCCTATAAATGTTTGCTTATGCCCCTGCTTTGCATTATGGGACTGAAGATTTTATCAAAGCTACACTTCTTGCAATGTTTACTAATTTCTCACACGTAACACATATTCGCAGATATATCGTATCACCCTCTAAAAGTGGAGTTACAATCAATAACAGGCAATTCAAGCCCGATATCGGTCGACAGCGATAATAAATTAATATCGCGCGCCACGGCGATCACCATCTAAATCCAATCGTGTGACGTTTGATAACGGTTATCAGGTAACAGTGATTATAAGCGTAATTGTTGTTCTAGTGCGATTATGGGAAAACCCAATTATCTATAAGCTGGTACCGAAAGCTTTCGTTTGAGCTTATCAACCCACACAAATCCCACGTAAAAAAATATAAGACACGATAATGTTTTATAGAAAACTGTGCTTTGGCGCGTAGTAGTTTCTATAAATCATTTATAACACAAAATTTTAAAAAGAGGAAATAAATCGCGTAAATAATGAGGTACCATATGAAAAAATAATTTCAAAATAGGTTCGGCCAAAAGACATGGAATCCCCGTTTTTAGGTTTTAGTGCCATGTTAATAACTTGCATGTTAATATGAGTTTTTAAAATACAGTTTTCAATAAACACAAACAGAAACACCATTTTTTAACTCTAAGGTAAAGATGACGCAGAAAAATGATACAAAAATATACATAAGCAACAGGCCTTTATTGACCCTCTCGTAGCTCTAGAGAACAATCCCGTGAAATCGTGAGCTTAACACAATATAAAGACACAAAGAACGGGACACGCGGTAATAACATTACTCTAGTCTTTGTATGCGTAATTTGATATAAGCACTGACTGTGCTGTTTTAAGGTAGTCCACAATCACTGCCTTCTATTGAACACATTGCAATTATTTTTTAAATTGATTCTAGCTTTGTACACTGGATTCAATATGAAAAGTCACATTACTGATTACGAGAATGTGAGTAGCAAACGAGCTTGCAGTCCAACTGATGGTAAGAGGCCACTGCCACCCATGGACATTCATAATCTACCCCAGAAATGATCACGGTCAAATCTGTTGTTGACCACAGATCGTTGCTACCCCTGCGGACTGAGATGGACCGCCTCGGATAAGTCTGTCTCCCTGACCACAACTTTCAAGCCAGAACACAGCAGTGCTTAACACTGTCGTTATAAGGCAGAAATAAAACAGTTTTTGAAAACTTCTAGCTCATAGCGCGCCAGGATTATTATAGAATTAGTAGGTGATAGAACGTGCATAGTTATTAGCGGAGGTACGACCGTCACACCTATTTCTAGCGTGGAGCAGATGTGTTTCTTTGGATGGGTGAAGTTACTGGCTTTCTTACAATGTGAAGAATATCAGATATTAGTCCTCAAGAATAGAACTTTTCTGGCTCTCTTGCAATGTGACGAACATAAGATATTAGTCCTCAAGAATAGCAACTTTTCTAATTAAATTCAGATAGAGTCCTGTCGCATGTGATGCGCCAATGTACGCTTACCTTTATTTTCTTGACTATGGAATTGATGCTTACGAGTATGTTTACCTTTGAACGCACGAACTCATTTTTATATAGCACAATAAAGTTTGAGAACAACTAATATAGAGCAGTGAGGCGATGTAAGTATTAGCGAATTTATATCCGGAATATACACGAAAACAGTAAAAGTAATGAAAACATTATATAACTTTAAAGGTGGTAGAACTTTATGTAGTTCGACTCCGCCACACCTATATCTGCCTTATAACAGCAGTGTTATGCACTGCTGTGTTCTGGTCTGAAGGATGTGGTAAGTCCTCAGCTCAGTCCTCGGGGGTTGCAACGCATCTTTGGTCAGCCTCAGGTAGAACCTTGATCTTATCTGGGGTTCATTACAGATGTTTATGAGCCAATTACTATTAGGTGGACTGGATGCTCGTTTGCTACTTCGATAAAAAAAGTTGAATGTATGTGTAGGACTACATTGGATTTTTCTCAGGTGTAACGACGTTGAATCTTATAGTAAAGACTAGTAGTCCAGCCTAATAAGTAATCGATCACAGATACGTTTCTCAAAACTGACGACTAAATTAACGAAAGTAATTTAAGACTAAGTTAAAACAGACTAAATTAAAGTTCACGGTCTTAGGCTGGTCGGCCGAGTAGTAGCGGTTGTAGAAATTTATACTTTCTATCAAGCAAATCCTTACTGTAACTATATTTATAGTATTAAAGAGTAACGTAAGATAATTCATATATCCAATATATCCCAGATAATCCATATCGTAATTTTAAATCATGGCCTCGTAGAAATCAAAATGTTTTGAAAACAGTCTTAATGAAATAATAATGTATGATTTGTTATAGTGTACTAAGGGGCTATGTTTATTTTTTGATTTCTGACATCGCATAAAAATATCAAAGTACAATAAAAGTACATTTAACACGCATATTGTTAAATTCTAGTATTCAGTATATACGTAATTAATTATCTAAGTAATTATAGCAATCATTGCATATTGTATTAATTGATTATCGTATTAGATAATAATATAGTCCGCCGTTAAGGAAACTTGAGATGGAGATAGCAGCTTTGTTAGACGAGTAATTTACTCAAATCTGTCCAAAACAAAATTGCTCAAAAAGATATTTTCTGTGATTTGAAGGAGTTACATTCATATTAAAACTTTACAAAATTGAACGATTATAACGAATGAACCTTTTATAATTGCGATATATGCACAAAATTTGATAATTTAGCTAAATAAATTATTGTTGCATTATATTTGTAAAAACTTACGAGATCCACTGGTAAATCGCGGATACAGTCAGCTCTCCCTTCTCGCGTAGTGCTCGTTCAATCAGCTCCGGATAGGTGTAGGGCGGCTTCTTCGCTGGCGGCGGAGAGTCAGGAATCTTCATTTGGACCTCATCATCAGGCACCTTGACGTTGACGAACTGGTCCAGCCTGAAGTTGAGGAGCCACGCAAGACTCGCGCAGTCATTGTCGTCATCTTGCTTCGATTTCCGTCTACGGTTTTTGGTTTTATCAACGGACCTGCTAGCCGCCATGGCTGTCACGCACTGCAGTGGAGTTTAGTTTTCGAGCGCGCGTGCCAGCCAGTGCTATCTCGACACCGACCCCATGTAACCTTTTTAAATGACTATGATACCGGTGAGTTACTGGTGGGTTGTTTTATCAGAATATTAAAATAAATGACAGTTCGTTACAGATTTTGTAGCATATACTTTAAAATAATATTTTTAAACAAAATGTAATCAAACTGATTAATTTTTTATCTTTGCGTGAAAATAAGTTCGGTATATTTTAAATTAAGAAAATTTAATCAAACTGATAAATTTTTTATCTTTGCGTGAAAATAAGTTCGGTCTATTTTAAAAAATATTTGACTCAGATGACTCATGTCAACACGTTAGGATCTGTCATAAATAAATGTTTAGTCATCCCAAAGAGGTTGAATATAAATTAAAAATAATATAAAGCGTTTATTTATACGCATTCTAAAATCAACATGACCAACTAGATAGGTACTTTATATTGATTTCGGGTCAAAATGTAACCAAAAACTGGAAAATGTAACAAAATATTGAAACAAATAATTAAATAAAGCATTTTTTATGTTCGTTATTAAATTCATTAAGTATTTGTATTTAACTTATAACAACACAATTTACAGCTATATTTATTCACGGATTCTTTTTTCTTTTTTTTTAATTTTTGTAAATGTTTTTAATGGTAGATGAGAAATCCTTAGAAAATTAAAGTTTGATATACCTACTGTAGGTATTTATTATTCTACTTTATTTTCTTTTAGGCTTAGTCTTAAAGATGTATAGTACGTTTGTCTCCTTTAAGCGTTTCAATGAGTTCACAACAAATCAAAATTCTAAAGATGTTATCACTTCAAAAAACATTTCTTGTGACACAATAACAAAAATACTAAAATAAAAACTAAAACGAGAACAAAGTTGAGCTATTCATACCTATTCAGAGCCATCCAATGCGATTACCGTATTGATAATTCCATTCTGTTCGCTTTTATTCGTGAATTTATTCGATATTCGTTTTCCTATCACTTCATAAAAGCGAAATATTTTTCCTTGTACCAAGAATACGTGGTTTGTTATTTTATGCTTTTAAAAGTATCTACATTGAAAAGAGCGTCTTTGGCCGACCATGCTTGATCGCAAAAGCTATGAGCATGATAAACAAAGACAAGTAAATATTTCAATGAATATGTGTCGGGGAAAAAGTACTTCTAACATCTGCTTGATTGATTAAAATAAAAAATAAATAACGTTTCACACTCATAGCCACACAGTAGGATTTTCTCCTGTGTCGTGGGTGCCATAGACAACACACAAGACAAGGACACACACCCAGACCAAGAACG
>DWPV01003936.1:0-14374 GCA_018251915.1 Urbanus proteus proteus
AAAGCCTATGGTTGATATATGTACCTGTGTGGTGCAGTGGTCACCATTTTATTTGACGTGCAATTTCTTCTGGGCTTGATCCCTGCCAGATTGATTTTGGTTCTGGGTCTTGGTGTTTGTGTATTCATCTTTGTATCCATGACACCCAAGACACAGGAGAAAACGCTAGTGTGGGGCTATGAGTGTTGAAAGTGTAGTTCTTAATTTTAGACCCAACTCAACTTTATTTGTCACTGCATAGTATAAAACAAAGTCGCTTTCCACAGTCGGTCCCTATGTATTGCTTAGATCTATGAACTAACAGATCTTGATGCAGTTTTTAAATAAATAGAGTGATTCAAGAGGAAGGTTTATATGTAATTTAATGCGTGCAAAGCGGCAAGCAAAAGCTAGTTTCTAATAAATGTACTTATAATTTTAAAAACCCTTGCACAACATTTTGCAAATTCCTCTTAGAAAATATTGTGTTTGTTTATTCTATACAATTGATATGCTCATGACTAATTTATTACAGTATTATTATGCAACTTTAAAATCTGCAAATATATATATTATTAAAGTGATTAACTGATATCCTCATATCCTTGAATCAATATTTAGAATGGGTATTTAAAAATCCATCTCAAATACAAATCTTTCAATAGTATTTTCTTAATGTAATATACCTAGTCTGCCAGAAGACTATAAATGATTATTCAGGCGTAACAATCAATTACATACTTTATTTTTATCTGGACGGACAAAAAACACTGAATGGATTTCAATTGAACTTTGTCCACTTTGTATTTAATATTACTTCTAGATTTTTTTAATGTTGAGTAAGAAATGGGTTGAATTAATCTTAACTTAAACTTAAAACACTTTGTACACTCATATAGCCCCACAGTAGAATTTTCTCCTGGGTCGTGGGTGCCATGGACACACACATACACAAACATCCAGACCCAGAACAGAAATCTAAATTCATCACTTAGATGTATGTCTGGCTGGGAAACGAACCCGGGACACTTTATGTGTTAGACGGTTATGGTAACCGTTCTGCTATGCGGGTTGTCATTAGCGAGGACCATGCTTTAGTATGCTCAATGGAGCATTTATAATGATAAATGGTTGTTGTTTTGTTTTATTTAGAAACTTAGACAAACAAGACAAACATATTTTTAATTGCATTAATAAGTATCATATCAATTTAGTTAAAAAAATTTAAATCTTTTTACTAAATTTATTTTGAAATTACAAACAGGCACTTCAATTTTATTTATTTGTATAGATTTATTTTATTAAATGAATGTATTTTATTAAATGAATAGATGTGTATTAGCTATTACGAATTTCATATATATAAATTTACGAAGACGGATATTAAAAACAAAAAATCTGACTACTTGAAATCTCTTTTATTAAAGTTTTCAGGCACCATATTTATAAATTATATAGCCTTTGTCACAAGTCCCTCAAGCTGATTGGGCTGTAGGTCGTGCCAAAGAAATAGAATAATATACATTCATATGTTTGAAAAAATTACCCTCCTGACACAGTTGAGTAAACACATCCAATATTTAAACATATTTTCTTTACATTTTACAGAAGAAGGAGAAAATTGGGACGATGATCCTCCAGAGAAAACAATAACCCAATGGTCCAATGTACACACTGTTATAGCTCAGGTTGTTTCTGTTATGCCTATGTAAGTATAAATGACTTAAACAATATTTCCTTATTTTATTAACTACTAGCTCTTCCTTGCAATGTCAGAAGGGTAAACTGGTCAGAAGGGTAATACATAACAATATTACACCATTATTTAGCCCCTTAGGGGTTGTATATCGAAAATCTACTTTATGAGTTACCAGCTGACAAGATTACAGTCTTACCGGAGAATGCAACAGGTGCATTACTACGCAGAGAACTTAGAAAACACTTTGGATAAGTATGTCTCTATTACCACACCCTTCAAACAAGAAATACTAGAATACAGCTGTGCTAAACACTGCTGTTGTTAGGCATTTACAGATAGTGACCGTCTGTCTGTATAATCACAATACTACTGCCATACTCAGACTTATTTGTTTAATTTGCAATTTTCAGGGCCAGTGATATTCTAATGCAGACTGTGATAGAACAATTTCCATACTACAAAGCTGGGTGTTATGTTAATAGGGCATACATACACAATTTAATATGGATAAGCAAGTATATACCGCCCCTTAGAGAACAAATTATGGCTGCTATTGTCAGTAGGTATGTAATCATTTTTATTATCTCATATGAATTATGGATTTAGTAAAGAATTGTAGACCTTCTTATTTAAATATTGATCGAACAAGAAGTAGAAAAACATAGCATTGATATAATTTGAAAGTTTTCTTATCCCCTTGAAGGTCGGACAACCTGATTCGGGTCATTTTTAATATTTAATTTTGACAGTTAAACCTCAAGTCCTAAAGAATATTCATTGTTGTACTTATATCAGAATAATTTAATATGAAAAAAATATTCAAATTAGTGTTTCTAAGTTGTCGAGTCATTAGAACGAGAATTAGTCATTTTCACTAAACCTTTACTTGTGATTTGTGAAATACACAAACAAATAATGACAAGGCAACGTCAGAGTCTTTAACTTTAATAAATAAATATGACTCATAATACATTTCAGAATGGTAGAAATGGACGTAAATATAGTTGACCGAGCAAAGACCCAAGCCCAAGTGGAAACCGTCTTCGAGATGGAAGTAGAGGAATATGATGAGGTCAGCGATACCCTGGACTACTGCATGTTGGAGGTGCTGAAGTGGCTCGAGGATGAGAGAGATCAAGTACTGAATATTATGTGCAGTGTGTTTGAGAGAATTATCCTGCCTACACATGGTATTAGGTAGGTTTGCTTTATTTGGATTCCTATGAATATATTAAATGATGATTATATTAATGCTCTAGAATCTAAAGTTTAGATTAATAATTTTGGAAAATTATCTGCCCATAAATTAGCCCTTAGGGTAAAGGGTAGACATAAAATACTGTAAAGTCAAATTATCTCATAATTAGCTAATCTGTGCTTATGATTATTAGCGTTGGTTACTGCAGTAGAAAGTTAATTTCGCAAGGAGAGTCCTTTGCCATTATTTTGAATTAAATCCCTTAGTCTCGCTTGTTACCATATCCACGATCCTATTAAAAATTTATTTGCTTAACACATAAACAAAATCCTATCATCTTTACAGACATGTCCAATTCCTTCTACTTTACGCGATATCAATAAACCAGCAATGCGCAGACCGTGTCTTCGCAAACCTATGGGTTGTGGCAGCCGGACTACACGGTCTAGGGCCCGGAGCCCTAGCAACAAGACGGACAGCAGCAAGCCACTTGGCCGGCCTCCTAGCTAGATGCGTCAGAGTACCCAACACAAGACTAATCCACTACTTAAGAACAATGGCGGACTGGTGCCACGCCTACATAACAGCCACACAAGAGTCTACGGTGACTGATAACACAAAAGTGCATGGAGCCTTCCATGCGGTGTGCCATGCAATATTCTACCTCGTCGCGTTCAAGAATCATCACCTGTTTACAAGTAAAGAAAGTAAGTAAACTATGTATTAGTAAATTTTTACTTATTTATGCTACCAATGAAATTTGACGACCCGGATGGCGCAATGGTTAACACGCCGGACCGCTAATCCGAGGGTCCTGGGTTCGATTCCCAGCTAGGCGGAAATTTGAATGATGAGTTTAAATTTCCGTTCTTGGTCTGGGTGTGTGTCCTTGTCTTGTGTGTTGTCCATGGCAACCACGACACAGGAGAAAATCCTACTGTGGGGCTATGAGTGTGAAGCATTATTTATTTATTCATTTAATGAATATTTAAAAAAATAGCCATTACTTTATCATCATAATGTGCTTTCTGCCATATTTATTTACTTTAGTGCCCTAATACATTTATTGTTAAAACTAAATTCCACTGTTTCAGGTCTAAATTTCGTGGAATCACTGAATCTACCTCGTCTAGTGACATGTTCACTAAACCCTCTCCGCACCTGTCCTCCGCAAGTCACGCGCGCTTTCTCCTCAGTCACAAGATCGCACCAGGTGGTTTACTGCCAGACGATCATAGAGAAGAATGCCAGACACACGCTTCAAGCTACCTCAGGGTTGCACTATGATGACTGGTTTCCATACGACCCGTATAACTTACCCAAGTAAGTGCATTGTTTTTCTTTTCATTGTCATTTAGTAATTAAGAAGTAAAGACAAAATAAGCTTTAATAAAAAAGCACCTCTTTAAAAAAACCGATTTCTTTAATCCATTTCCACCAGAGCTTGGATAAGTACTGAAAATCATCTACAATATATCTCAAAATCAAATACATACATGGCTTACCTTGGTAACTAAGTCATGTATGTGCGAGGAAAACTGTTGAAGAGGCATCTTAAATTCAGGCGCTAAATTTAAAGACCTGCAGTGCACTGGTTTTTGATTTTAGCCATGCCATGTTTGTAAACTAAATACATCTCTGTAGGTCTATTCCGTATTGTACAAACTAATCATTGTGCTTATAGATACAGGCATTTAAAAAATCTTACATCCTAATTTCTTTTCCAGATCTGGCAAAGTAATATGGCCACTATGCATAGAATATAATGACTGGCATAAGGACGGCGAGGATGAAACACAATACAAGAGCATGAAGAGAAAACTAGATCCCGAAGATGACGACTACCTAATACCAAGCCCATCCCAGAAGTTAGCCAGTTCCTTGACTAATTGTATTTCGCCAGGCTTCAGAACAAGTGAAAGTATAGTAACATAGTTCTTTAGGTATATTATGTACCACTAATACTTGTTAGGTGGCTTAACTGTGAATAAAATGATGCATAGACTTTAAAAATTATCGCTGGGTCATTCTATATTTTTGGATAAGTGCTACAATTTTCCTGTTACTTTTCTTAATTCTGTTTTTCTAGCGATATCAGGATTACTGACTCAATTTCCAAGCTAGCTCACTTGCATCATCTGCAATAAATTCAAAGGAATTACACAATTTTTGAACGAATTTCGGTTTCCTAGTCTATGTATAAGGTCTGTTAGAATAGATATTATTTAACTATGTTTGTATCTGAGATTTTCTTTAAATAAGAAATTTAAACAAATATATTTTGAGTTATGTTTATATTATATTGTGAAATAGTAATTCTACTATGTAGACATTCAGGTATAATAATATTAGCTGCGACCACAATTGTTTAAAATAAAATAGATATATGTATATGTCCTTTATTGTCATACCTACATACCATTATGACGAACCTACCGGCTGTACAGATAGATCAGTAAGTATATCTATCAGTAAAGAGGGAGTAAGAGTTCGAATCCCGGCCACGTAGGTATTTCGTGTGAGTGTAGTGTAGCTTTGTATTTAAGCCAACCACAACACAGGGTATTCTGGTGTTTAGGATCCACATTTATGGGACTTTTTTATTTAAAACACTCATTCACTGGCTGATTATGATTTTAACAGTAGTAGCATTGAATTCATTATATTAAAAAAATGTTTAGTAACATTGCAAAACATTTTTTTTTCTGTACGCAACTAAAAAACAAGTATTCATCTTATACTGTAATATGTACTTTAAGAAAATGTATAGGTTGTTTATATTTTTTAAAGTTATAGCCTTCTAAGACCATTATGTAAATAGATATTGAAGTGAATTTTATAATGAAAATTATATACTTAATAAAATGTGTAAGTAAAGAATATTCCTAAGCCAATTATTGTTACTCGCATAGTCCATTTAGAATTTTTTTGATTGTATGCGACACTACTTAACGTGTTTTATATTTTATTTCAAAAATATTATTTAGAAAGTTTCAAGTTTGAATTCTTACTTGCAATTGTGAACAAATCTATTCACAATACCCATCTTTTATGTTACCCGCCTTTTGAATTAACAAAATAGTGTAAAATGGTAGTTATACTTGTTTAGAAGTTAATATGCAACACATTTTGCATTGAATGATGATAAATAATTGCTCTTTAACTATTTAAAACAGACCAAATATCCATAAATAACAAAAAACATTCTAAATCAATGTAGCATGGTAGCAGCGTTATGGATTATGTTACATGTATCACACACACCAACATATTTATTTAACAGACAAACTTGACTGATATAGATTGATAATTCCAAAATACTAAATTGTTTTTATTCTCTCTAAATCTCTGAAATATAAGTCATGTGGTGAGAACACGAGGGTTTTTACCTACTATCATAATTTGCCTTTGCTTCATATATTTGGCATAATGTAGGTACATAATTAATCCACTGAGAAACACTTATTATAATATGTATACTAATGTAATGCTTCCTCAAATTTAATTTCTGTATGTACATTACACTGTATTGAATACTTTTACATAAGAAATAAATATTTATTCATATTATGTAACGCCTTTATTTTATTTTACACATTCATTTTCACAAACCATGACAAATCTAAATCGCTAATTTTACAAAAATAATCTTAAGTCACGTAAATATTACTGAACACACAAGGGTTTAAAAAATTTCGAACCGCCAATACCTATACACGAAGGTATACTAGCAAAGTTACTTACAATAAAACTAACATTACTACAATTAAAAAATAGAGATTGAACCTTGATTAATATTATTCAGAGCAATACAACAGTTATACCTAAATTAACAAAGATATAATTAATCTATTAAACTTTAATATGGCTAGAATATTGTTAGAAAGTTAAAGAGCGAGCCAGCATTTGATTGTACTGCATATTGACTTGATGGTCAAAAGTGAATTAACGGAAGAATTTCCTTATATTATTGTATGCTGGTGAGTATTGAGTCATGAGGATGGTAACCATGATGTTATTGATTAAGCCTCCCATACTGCCCCATTATGGGTTTCTTTGATTGATAGAATTTAAAGACAATTCAGATGTTTTAGTGTTCTGAAAAACAAAAGTGAGATCGGCCAGAATTCATCACCAACCAAAAACCAAATAATTTAATACAAAAGTATTTAAATTCATAATATAATTTTCAACAAATTTTAACTATTGAGGAGCCAGCTTACTGTGCAAGTGTTGAATTAATCACAGAACGATCGTGACATAAACCAATTGATCTTATTTAATCTTCAATTATTCCTGTAACAATTGATCTATGATTGATCAATCTATTTAAAGAATGGCTTAATCATTACATTACCTAGTAGTGAACAATCTTTCAAACATTGAACTGTTGAATGTATGGATGTGGACCTTAACGGTGTATATTTAGCTAGGGAGAAACACGTTAAAACATATAATACTGTTAGAAAGAACAATAACATTACTAAAGAGTATATAGCAAATCTCAGATCATTGGTGCCTTATCTCTTTTTATGATAAGGATGCCTCCTTTTATATGTGGATATTGTTTTAGTAGGAAGCTGTTTTGTTTGATATTGTGTGATCACAGGAGTTTCGTGAGCTGCCAGTTTGTTAATGACAAAATCGTCTCCAGGCTTCATATTTTCCATCATTTTGAGTTTCGCCTCGATGGACTGGATTGCAGTCTTCTTGCTAAGTTTCATCTCTGGCTTTGCGCCGGCCAATGCTGGTATACCCAGTTCTGGCTTGGGTTTTTCTTGATCCTCCTGTTAACAGTAATTGTAATTATACACATATTGTTATGCAAAAATAATATACACATAATTAACAAATAATGTTTAATTCCCAATAATCAAATATTAAGACTTATCCTTAGGTTAAGTGTGACACTATTGGCCAGTTTAACATATTTTATGACATACACATCTATATCCAAAAACTTTAAATAAGTAATAGCAACCTTATTAATTGACTACCTTACAGCAATAATATCGCTATTATAAATAATACATACCAAGGTATTCTTAGCAAACTTGACGCTAATCCTCTTACAGCCGAGCAGCTGTCCGTTGAGTGAGTTCATAGCCTTGACCGCGTCTTGCCTCAGCTTGTACGTGACGAACGCGAAGCCCCGCGGCTGTCCCGCGCTCGGACCGCTCCGGTGGAATAGCATGTCGAACTTCTCGATGTTGCCATACACGCGGACCATTTTCAGTAATTGATACCGGTAATGAGAAAAGGTATGGTTTACTGGATTGTTCTGCTAGATTGGTTAAAAGACAGCATTCATGTAGAAATCAGCTCTATCAGTGTTGTCTTTTAACTATTGTGCACGTAGGACATAATTTACTCAACATAAACATTCATTACGGTGACTATATGACTCCTTGACCCATCCTCCAATAAATTGTTGATACAATAAATAATTAGCGATGGCTTGTAGAATTGATAAAAAGTTATAACAAACATGCAGTCCATCTGATAGTAAATGATCACAGCGACCCATAGACATCTGTCACTAATATTATATATAGAATTATCTGATCCCTGAGATTTCACCCACGTTTAAAAAGTAAAAAGGAATACATATTTAAACATAACTGAAATCCCACTCTCTTGTATTAATCCTTTTTTATAAGTTAAAGTAATGTTACGCCTTAGAACCTTACCTATCTTCCTGTAAAATTTCCGTCAAAATCGGTCCAGCCGTTTAGAAAATTACTACAGCCAAACAGACAACAAAGATTTTTTAAATTGCACATGTTATAGGTTTTGTCTATACTTTCATATGCATTGAGTAAAAAGTTATTTTAAAATCACAAACATACACTTCAATTTTATTTATTTGTATAGATAAAGAAAAGGGACTTTATCTGAAATCAATCACAAAGGTGTTGCTACTCCAGAGGACAAAGATGGCTGCCTCGTTTTAAGTTAACCAGCAACCTCACCTACCTAGCTGTTTCCACTAGAAAAGATGTGATGGTGCTACCTCCACCTCTCATGGTGCATTCAGTGTCAGACTATACTTTTTCTATGATACAACAATATTCCTTCCTAGCAATTCCAAAAAAAACTATAAATAAACATACTCATTAACCCTGGTGTCCAAGTTTCCAATCCACAGTCTCTTGTCACACACCTCCGTCTGCTCCATTGGCTCCAAGTGAAGAGGTATCTGAAACAAACAGTATTAACTTTTACCTTTTATTATTGTACTAACGACCCGCCCTGGCTTCGCATGGCTGCAATGCTGATACTAAATATACTACAGAATAAACTGATGTTATTATATATATAAAACCTTCCTCTTCAATCACTCTATCTTTTTAAAAAATCTGCATCAAAATCCATTGAGTAGTTTTAAAGATTTAAGCATACATAGGGATATAAGGACAGAGAAAGCGACTTTGTTTTATATTATATGTAGTGAAGTGTTACCGCTAAGTATGTGTTATACCATATGAGTAGAAAAACATTTTATATAATGTTCTTCTTTTTTCAAGATTGAAGTAGTAAATGCACACAGCTGATGGTAAGGTCACAGATGGGTTGCCAGAAAATAGAAAGACAACTTTACACTGAAAATAAGAGGACTAGATCTTGAGTAGTGACGGCTTCAAGGGAACTGATAAAGTGCCAGATATGTGACTTGCTCGGAGTGCCAACTGTATGACTTACTCGTAGCGTCTAGAGCTAACTAAGGTTTTCCCTGATTAGAAGATATGTCCTAAATCTGTATTCTAAAAGGAGGCCCATACCCAGCAGTGAGTAGTTAATTGATTGATGATGCAAATGATGACGTCACGATACTGTCCAAGCGTTGGTACCTTAATGAAAGACTTAAAGGAGTGGGGTATAATAACAATACATAGTATTACTAGGGTAATTCTCAACACATTTTTCTAAGCCTGATGAAAGTTAAATTGTCAATGTAAAGTAGTTGTTTAATGAGTTCCAGTCACATCACCATGATTTAATTTAGAAGAATTTTGTTATAGTATTATTAGCACATAATTGGATAATTAATTTTGGAGGATATCTGGCACAACCTCAATTCAAACCTGATTATTCCTACAGTAAAAACACTGTGATTCTGTCATATGTTACTTGTTATTGCCTTCTCATAATAAGTAAATGTGAAATTAAAACAAACCGTAGCGTTATCCATGTTTAGATGTAGCTTAAATCCTAAACGAACTATTTTTCTCTGAAGTCAGTCGTCACGAATTCCACTCATGAATAATAATCATTATCCTTTTTAAAACCCGAAATTGAACGTCATGGCATTTAATGGCAAACGTTTAAATTCAAAAAACTACACAAATTATAAACAAAAGCGTAAAAATCGAAAAATATATTATTGCCTTGTACTCCGCGTCCCTCTAAAAATGACTTTGACACACCATAAGTGACTGCACACAGAGATAAAAACCAGACATTTCTATACAGACTATAAATTATAAAAAAATGTGAACATAGACTGCTACCATAGTATCTTGGCAGACCAATGTGGATAATCTAAATATGAAACTTTATTAAAAGAGATAACTATAATAAGTGACAGTAGTGACATTGACAATTGACATTTGGTTTGAGTCAGCCGGAGTCAAGTTCTCATTTAAATTTTCATTCCAATTTTCCTGTTCGCGATATCCCGTACGAGTTATTTCTTAAGTGAATTACTACTTAATGTAAAAAGGTACCACAAAACTTTAAAAGTCGTTGGTGTGAAATTTAAGTTACTGCTGGTACTACGAGAACGAATCGACTGTATTCACATTGCATTCCGCCAAAAACGGTGTAATACATCGAACTTTATTATTATGACTGTTATGCAAACAATGAAAAAGATAAACAAAAGAATCCCCGGCATTCTACCTCCTCCACCCAAAACAGAAATAGATGGTAAGATAAGTGATCTGTCTTCCAAAACGATTACTGAACTGCTAGAGCTCAAAGAACGACAAGAAAAGTTGTTAAACAACAAACCCTTCATCAACAAACTAGCTGATAAAGGCGCGAAAATACAATCTTTCCTAGAAAAAGTACTTATTGAGCTCAAAGCAAAGCAGGAGGAAGAGCATACATGTCAATTACTTAGTAATTTAAACCTTAACAAGGAGTCAGTTGAGACCGTAGAATGGAAGGGAAAGATTGAGAGTAAAAGAGATGAGTATCTTGATTCCGACGATGACAGTGAACCAGAGGATGTAATGCATATATTGAGTCAAAATAAACATGAAAAGAAGGTTATAACAACAAAACCAGAAACACTTCTAGTCACTCCACAAGATCTTTTAAATATTGGTGAACAACCCTATGTTAAGCATATCGTGGACATTACAGAGCATAATACAAAGCCCAAAGTGGCTGGCCAGTTCAAACCTTTCAAGACAACAGTCTCAGATGTTCATAAACCAGAAAAAGAAATCCTTAGACGAAGACACAAACATTGGGAAGTTACGGCAGCAACACCACCTCCTATAATACATGGCCCAGCCAAAGTGCTTACTATAGAAGAGTCACTAAAACTCCAACAGGAATATAACATACATTTGAAGGAGGTGGAAGCACAACACGCAGCTGAGAAGTTGCTGTCTCGGACTAGTATCAAAATGGCTGAATTACCAGCAGATATAACCAAGTTTGGAAAATACAGGAATGCTGATAGTGATGACACTAAATCAGACATTTCAGATGCTGAAGGAAGTGACAAGGAAGTGCATGACGAGGAGCCTGAGAGAGGTGGTGTGATATTCACCGTCATGAAATGAGTAACAATTGTAATGACTTGAGAAATAAGATGAAATAAGGGTGATTCATCCTATTTCTCAAGCTTATTTATCAATATTTTTTACATTACCACCTCATGTTACCGATCAGTTATTAAATTTTGTAAATTAACCGGTGGTTCAGTTAGACATTATATATCGGTAAACTTTCTCATTTTGTTAATAACATTTTGTTTAAAAAGATTGGTGCTGTAGTATACTAATAGTATTTTTAATCCAAAGAGCTCATGTTTAGAAATATGACCTAATTAAATTGCATTAATGGAGTTTTTTTAAGTAACAAGCTGTTGTAATATATTAATTCCATACTAGGCGTCATACATTGACATACATTCGATACTGGTCATTTTTCAGGGAAGCCATTTTTAACTTTGAGTTTAATCTGTAAATCATGGTTTTATGTTTTTAAATACTCTTTTATTGTAATATTTTTACTTTTTTAGTTTAAGGAATTTTCGGATAACATGAGCATATTTAATAAATTTACTGTATTTGGACAGACCTAATTTAGAATTAAAAAATATATATGCAAGTCGACTTATCAACATTTGTTATGGAATTTGTAGTATTATTAGTATTATTAGTATTATTTATAGATCCACTAACAAAAGATCCATCATACAGCACAACCAGTGTACAAATATATTCAACGTCATGAAATTTAAAAAAAATGTATAGAAAAACATTGTAATAAGCCATTTATTTATTAAGGTAGCTAATAAAATTAATATAAAATCTTATTACATACCTACATACATAATTAAGATACACAATGATTATAAGAAACATGAACTGTGATGTGGAATTGAATAATAAAAGATAATTATACATATTTTATAAAAAATATTTTTCATTATACCTGTAAGTGATATGAGTACTCAGACTACTCGGTTATTTATTTTTATCTGTTTCCTGGATGGTATATTATGTAAATTGAATTACTAGTTTTTAATTTTATTTGCTAGAGGAGTTAAATTATCATTTGCAAAAAAATGTGAAGAAGGTATATTTAACTGTGTATTGGACAAAAAAACTCACTAAAAACAGGTTTTGTTTATACCTGCCCCTTTTAATTTTTATACGATTTAATTGATGAAATACTAGCCTTTCCCCACGGCTATATACGCGTTAGATTACATATAAAAGGTCCTTTTGAATCTCTCTATCTATTAAAAAAAGTTTTAAAGATCTAAGCATACATAACAGGACAGACAGCGGAAAGCGACTTCATTTTATATTATGTACTAACTAACTTAATTTGTAAATTCTCCTAGTGGTTAATTTATGAAATACTTCCTTGGTTTATTTATTATTTTTCGCAAGAGAGAATTTCAAATTACCTATTATTATTTAGCAAAAGAACTACTCCAAATGGTAATTTTGAATTTGAATAGTTTATGAAATAAGATTTAGTATATTTTATACATAATCATTTTAACTATACGAATCTAGTTATGGCAGTATCTCTGCCACATTTTCTAATCGTAATGCAAAATCGTTGAACTGCGCGCGCACTTGTTTATTTACGTCGGCAGACCTCGGCTCGAGCGGGCGGACGCGTGCGCTCAGTTGCGCTGTTCCTCCCACTAGGCATCCACATTGCCGACTTAGCAAATCCGGACGACTGATTAACGCGCGCAGTCTTACCGCTTGTGTGCGTAGGAACGTCCGCGTGTGTTGTACTAGATACATTTATTATACCGTTCCAAATATCTATTGTGCTTACCGTTATAAATAATTACTAAAGACTTTTTTGAACATGGCTCCTATTCCTAACAATGTAGTGGGAATCGACGATGACCAGCGTTTCGCTCTCATGAAGGTACGTTAACCCTTTTGTTTATTTACCGCAAGTGGGGAAGAGCCGGCTTTACATCGTAGTATTTAGATGCCAGATGTTGCCTATTTGGCATGGCATAAAACACTCATAAATTGCATAAAAACTCAAGTGTCTTTTATTATGTTCCTATTATTATTCTGTAAGTTTATTCATTACTTTCTGGTTCAAAAGGTACTACTATCTATTTATCTAGAACAAACGTAAATAAAAACTAAATTAGGCAAATAGGTACTTGCGGAATGAGAAACGAATTAGGTATTTATTTAATTAAATGACGTAAATATTAATTTATAGACATTACAGGGTCTCTACATAAATCTAATTTGTAAAATAATTTAAATTTAGTTTAAAAAAAAATTAAACCAAATTTAAAAATACCTAAACCTCAATGATAATCTAAACATAGTCAACTAACAATTGGTTCTTCGTGGGACCTATGGTGGGATCACACGCTTTTGTTATCATTTTAACGTCAGCATTTTTTTTACCATAAATAGGTGGGCGATTCTTTGTAACCTTTTTTATATCAAGGAGAACATTCAAAAGGTAGGTACTCTACGCCTTGGGAGCGACCCAGGGTTATAAGGAATTTATACCGTACTAACCCCCTGAAAGTAGCGTCCTCTCCGTCCTCGACGCTGCGAAAAGGACTCCATGATCTCAGCAAGGAATAACCGGAGTCCTCTGAGCGTGTTGCCCCGTAGAGCTCAGCTCGCGCGAACGCTACTCTAGCCACATCATCAGGTGCACGGCGGTATGCGACCATACGTATCGCCGTCCTTCCCGGTGACGCTGATTCGACGGTTAGAGCTTCCATTCTTACCGTCCGCAACCCCGGAAGC
>DWPV01003937.1:0-14371 GCA_018251915.1 Urbanus proteus proteus
GTGCGTATTAGAAATTAATTATCACTTGCTTTACGGTAAAGGAAAACATCGTGAGGAAACCTACACATCTGAGAGTTCTAAAAAGAGTTTTCAAAAGGTGTGTGAAGTCTACCAATTCGCATTTGGCCAGCGCGGTGGACTAAGGCCCAAAATCCCTCTCACAATAATAATGGGTTTATGATAAAGCTGACTTCGATGGACTTTATCCCATTTGAAGCTAATAACAAATGTCCAGAGGTGGCAGCTACAATTTATTCAAATTCGGCATCAAAGACGATTATACAAATATCCAAAACATAGATAAAAACAGAAAGCATAATATCATATTTGCGTGGTCCCATAAGCCTGAATCCAAAATGAAGAATCCATTTTATCAAAAACATTACACAGATTATATAGCTTATAAAACAGAATATAAAGATTATAAAGCACCTAAATCAGTTAAAAAGATTAACAATCCGCGATAAACCACTAATTAAGCTTACCTTCCACTTGCGCCACAAAAACTTAGGGTTTAATTCGAAAAAGACTCACCAGGGAGCTCTCGTGTTTATAATGAAGTTGGGTATGCGACAACCCTTAACAGTGGGGAGCGAGGGGTGAGCGCAAGGAAATTACAAAGGCGCGGGTTATAGGGTTGGCACTGGAATGATAATTTTATTCATGTACATATAGATAGCATTTTTTAAAATCTAATACTATATTGATAAGAAATTTATTTTTATTTAGATGTTGGGCAATGGCTCTCAATTTCAATGATTTTAATTCCAATCAATGTTAATTATTTCTGTCTTATAACAGCAGTGTAGCGCTGCCGTATTCTGGTTTGAAGGGTCTTATCTGGAGTTGATTACACATGTTCATGAGCGGCAGTGGTCACGTACCATCAGGTGGAATGCATACTCGTTTGCTACTTCCATCATATGAAAAAAGATTAAGAAACCAACACTGTAGAATCCGAATCCCATCTGAGGTCAGCATTCAATGCATTTGATTACTAAGTTATGGTGCATTGGTTTTACAGTACAGAAAGTAGTAGCTATACAGCAGAGCTAACCACTGCGTTCATTAAACTCATGTAGTACGTATCCAATAGCACCAACTTATGATTTCGTGCTACTACGCTACTAGGGACGAATTACGAAGTATGCTAACACCTAAAGAACTTTTCTACCACAAAAGAAAGTCGATTATATAAATACAAATTACAAGGACTGCCAATCTTCCAATACAATTTGTGAAATTAGGATGTTTGATAAAATTGAATCTGTCACGCAATGACGCCACAAATTTGTCTAACTGGTAGGGTTGCCACTTGCTCATTTTGATTTTGGAATATATTCGAAATACGATTTTATTTTATATGAAAGTGACAACAAAAATAATAAAATGTTTTATATCTACATCTAATCAGACAGAAATGTACAGGCTATAGAAAAATCTTAAAAAGGCCTCAAATCATAAATTACTTAAAAACCTGTTAATATATACAATTACTTTCGATTCAGTCCTTTTCATAGCAATATTTCAATAATTTATATCCCTCTGAACAACAACTTGTGTAATGATTTAAGATGAAAAATTTTACTATGATCAAACTTCAGTTCAGCGAAATTTACTTATCCTTTTGTTATATAATTAAAACAATTACTTAAGTTACTTAAGTATTAATAAAGACAATTTGTCGAACAGTCACGCAAAAGCAAAACCCCAAATATCGTCCTTGAAGCTGAGTCATCGCAACTGCAAACATCAATACGAAACAGAAACACCCGCGGGATACGCCAATTTGCCGATATTTTGGGAAATTAGTTGTAATCTTGCTCCCCGGGTATTAAGTATGAGCGAATTTGTCACGCAATGCAGCCCTGGGCTGTAAATAGGGTTGCCAATTGTTAGATAATAAATAACTAATTGGGGACGATATATTTTATCCTTTGCTTTTAAAACGAAACAGTGTATATTAATAGAGTATAAAATAATATTTTATGAACTGATAAATACTCTAATTTTTAATAAGAATTTTATTATTTTGAAGTGTGATTGATGTAATAAGAATCTTTTCTTTACTTTCTATAATATATGTATAATGATACTTTTTAAGAGGATTAAAAGTAAATTATATACCTACTACAAGCCATACTTGTTTATTTCATTGACAAAGCTACTTTAACCTATATTTTCGTTATATAATTCACCCAAAAAAATTGAAATAAAATACGTTTATTATTATTTCGTGCCCATTTTATGTAGCTCAACAAATCCGCTCACAAATTATCAGTTAAAATATTTCCGACTGTCAACCCTAACCCCACCCCCAGTTTGTCAGTGTCCGGCTTAGAGGGTGATTGCATTACACACACCGTCTCCTGCAACTCGGAAGTGTTGGCACAGCTACTGCACCAAACTTTGAAGTTAAACAGATGTCCAAAATATCAAATATGTATGTACGTTCTGACGAAAAACAGTCGGTGCTTAATTTGAGTGAGTGCTTAAATTAAGGTTGAAGAGTTTTGACTATTTCCATTAAAGCTAACGCTTAGGATGAGATGTCCTACACTCAGTGGTAAACGCGCGCTAACTAGGTACTCACTCGTAGCACCTACGTCGTCTACTTTGTATTACTCATAGCTACGTCGCGGATATTAACGTCCATAGGTACAATTCTTAGCTCGTTCTAAATATAACTTGTGAACAACTGCTTGCTAAATAATTAAAATATCAATAAGAATTCAAGCCTTCTGCGTTTTACCTACTTGGTGAATTCGAAAATATTTCATAGCTTATATTCTTCATATATTTGTGTTGGAAAGATTAAGCATTTTATCTCCAACAACAACGCTGTTATAATAATATAGGCGGCAGCTTATGTGCCAGTCGTAGAACTCATAGAGTTATTATACTTAAGAGTAGAAGAACCAAAGGCAGAGCTGTAAGTGCGAGTGTCCAACAAATAATAGAGGGAAGACGAAAAACCTATACGTATATCTAATCACTTTATTAGATTAAGTAGCCTCATTAGCTTTCTTTCTTTTTTCGGCTGGCTTCCATTCCCTAAGTATCATAACTCTATGGTGCCAGTACTGTACTATTTTATAATCTGAACACTTGTCGGAAGTGTCAGTATCTTTAATTAATTATTTAGTAGGTACAGGGAAGGCAAAATTCTTAAGGTTTAAGATCACCTGCGGCTTTCTTTGAAAGTGCAGTTTGAGACATGCTACTGGCTGCGTCCATTACTACTTATCCCGTTTACCAGACGGTAAAACGTTTTACCACACGGTAAACATTTTACCACCTGGTGAAAGTCCCTTGGTTAATCGTTGTTGTTCTTGTAGTACCTCCGGAAGTCCACTGGAACGAAATCGCATGTAAAAGTTAATGCTTTTATAACAAGTTAAAGCAAAATACCTTCAATTTGTTTCTGGGATTTTTGCAAAAGAACAATGAATAATTGTAAGCTACTTGTAAACCCGAAATATTTTACTCTGTTTACAGGCTATGAAAATGGTTATGAAGGTTATTTTTATCCGGTCCTTACACCACTCACCGGAAAGACATATGTATTTCTAGTCCTAACAAGGGGTTAGGATACGTGTTAATGGCAACGCTTATATACCTAACTTAATTTTTTTAAGGTTTCCTTTTATTGGGTTGTTCAGGTGCTGGCAGTGACCACTTCCCATTTGACTACACTTACTGTCCATGTTCTACTTCATTCATACATTACTTTTACTTATATCAAAACAAATATTAAAAATACTTCTAGTAATTCTGACATAGCAAGCATAAATTCCAGTACTTAATTGCTTAGATAAATATCTCTATGTCTCACAATTTTCTAATTTCTTCCTCACGAAACGTGTCTGGAAACAAAAGGCTATAACTTGTATCGTAAACCTACAGTATCTGGCCGGAAGTGCTAGGTTTAGTGGAAAGTCCTGAAAGCGCGCGTTTACCAGCTCAGGTCACGCGATTTAATTTAAAAGCACTTCATATCAGGTAGCACGCGACACTTGAAATCTAATAAGAATAGTGTACTCGTATTTGTGTATTTACTTAGTTCTTTTATCTAAACACGTTTCAAGGAATTGTTGAATTACAGGATTTACCTACTGAGCCGAGATGAAATTCACTTTCATCCTTGATAAGATTAAAAAATTCTACCTGACGTCGGTCACAGATAGGTTGTTACCCCTAAGGACAAGTTGAAACGCCTATGCATGTCTGTCATGTCTGTCCATTACCATACCCTTCAGTTTGGTGCACAGTAGTACCCACCACTGCTGTAATTAGGCAGAAACATGTGCCCCAGAAGTCAAACGTAACTTTAATATCTTTGTATAAGCTGGTATAAGCAATCTATTGTATGAAAGTGGTACATCATTGGATAGCGGCAGTAATGCCAACAAACAACAAATGCATTATCGGTTATCATTATTGATATTATTATCAACTCGAAAAAGAATAGTCTTACTGCAGGCCACACATACCTTGCTACCCCTGAGGACTAAGTTGGAACGCCTCGGATAAGAATGTCCTCTTTACGGTGGTAACGGTTCAGGCTTGAATGGTGTGCCAATCAAGCCAGAACCCACCAGTAGCTGTTTTGAAATTATAACCCGTCAATTTTATTCATTTCTATACTTAATAAGGCCTTATAAAGGGCCCAACGGCTTCACGCCGCGCTTAACTTCCGTAGCAATTCCGCGAATTATTGCTTCGTTCAATACTTCGAAAGGGGAGAAAGTAATATTCACCTGTTGTAGAAAATATAAGTACGCAAGTATTAATGATTTTGCATATAGGTACGTAATATATTGCGCTATTCAGCTGATTGTGATGAATGTCAGGCCAAAAAATGGTTTAAAATTAAAACATTTTACAAACCAAAGAATCTTAAGTTTATAAATGAAAAATAATTATTACAAAAGCTAATTCATTCGTCAAAGAATATATCTAAAACTGACCTATTATCGTAACAATTGTAATAACAAAAATATCTAACAAATATAAATGGTAACCCTTATTTAACACATCTAGGAATTTCAGTACTTCATAAAATGTTTATATTTAAAACTGTAATTAAAAAAGTACCGCAACTCAACTATTAAAATTAAAAGGTGCGTAGTCCTTCCGCATATTATAATCAATAGTTCGCTGACCTACGGCAACGTATATAAAAAATCATTATGGCTTTACGGCGCTCCCTAAGTGTGCCCACACACGCATACATTAGTATTGCGTGGCGAAACGGGAGCGGCTCACCATCGACCGGGGTAACCATGGGATTCTAATTACACAGGACGTTCCGGAAATAATCGATGTGTTATTCGTGGATAGATATATCCGCCTACTTAAAATACATTAAATTTGGTGTAAAAATTACTAATCAAGCCGTAATTTAAAAAGCTATTCAAACAGGTAATACTCAAAAACTATTATTGCGTATATATATATAAATAAAAGCTATGAAGACTTTGTATTTTCTTTTATGTGTGGTCATGTTTGTGTCTGTTCATGGCATGTTCCAAAAACAAATACAGACAAAACAAATTATTCATATTATTTTTTTATTTATTGCCAAAATCTACAGCTCTTAAGTCTATATAGGAGGTACACGTCTAGTATGATTATATTACTAATACTAGTGTGGGAAAAGCGTTATGTTCGTTTAAAATCTAAAAAATCAAAGCACCAATAATATTACGAAAATATAATTATAACCGTCATCTTCTTCAATAAATGAGTCCAAGAAAACTAAATTTAACTGTATTTAATTGAACAGTATTTATTGATATCAGTAAAAAGTACTAGTAAATAAGTAATTGAAAAACACAATTATCAACATTTAAATTAATTTAAAGGACTATCCGTTAAATACATTTATAACAGTCACCCTATACAAAACGGACGAAACTGCACGGTGAAATATTGATTCATGCCGAATTTGAGGGGTCTTGGTTGACGACTCCGCTCGCGCCTTGCAGCGTCGGCAACCCTCATCCCCTTTCTGCTTTAATTTCAAAATTACAATTGTTATTCTCTCAGATAGGATAGATCTTTGGTTTTCATATTTATTCAAAGACATTCAACTTTATAACGTTATATTTAATTCTGTTTCCATTTATTGCAATTTTAAGTGTGGCGTTATTTTGCTAAATTAACAAATATTTTTCTTACAACAACATAACTTGTAAATTCTTGCTTTTGAAAATTTAAACGTTATAATTTTGTGAATGCCTTTCAAATTGCACTTTTTAAAAACTTATTGTACTTAGAAATTACTATAAAAATGAACATTTTAGAGTATTTAAAAATACAATGTACCTACAATATATTTATACATTTTTTTTTATGTTTCCGCAACATTCGAGCAGAAAATGACCTACCTGATGGTAAATGGCCACTACTGCCCGTGAACATCTGTAGTCAACCCCTGATACGGCGACTAACTTGGAACGCCTGGAATAAGTACTCGTAGGTCCCCTTCAATATCTTCTATACTGTACCATAATATATTGGATAGGAATAGCAAGCTACGCAGGTAGGTATTATAACCATAGTACACGAAAATATATAAATAGGTACGGATAAAACAACACATAAATAAAATTATTCCGCGTATACCTGTAGGTACACCTGTTACCTATTTATAAATATTCCAGCCAAATGTAATAAGCCGTGGAATCCTAACAAAATCGTAATCAACTCGCGAAATCGAGATACGTTTTCGGATTTTCCGGTATATATCCGAATTCTCGCAAAAATATGCTTATGATATATTCCACATTTATATGAATAAAATGGTGTTTTATAAAATATCTATGCAAATAAATAAAATTGAAGTGTCTGTTTGTGATTTCAAAATAAAAAAACAATACTCGGTGCATGTGAAAGTATACACGATATCTATAATGAACATGACGTTAAAAAAAATCTGTCTGTCTGTCAGTTTGGCTGAGCTAATCTTCTAAACGGCTGGACCGTTTTGACAGGACTTTCACTGGGAGATAGCTGAAGGTCCAAGGCATAACATATTTTTTTTAAATCCATTAGCACGCGCGCCATATTTGTAAGTATTTCACCCGGCTCCGCCTTCTTTAGTCTATTACGGTAAAGAGTGTTAATCCAGGTATTACAGATCATGAACTGGATGACAAATTTCATCCAAATCCAATTACAAGTACCCATATGCGTAAGAGAGTAATAAATATCCATCCATCATCACAAACTTTCATGATCGTAATATTAGTAAGATGTGCATGCAGTAAGTATAATAAAATTAAATATGAGCAGTGTAATTGTGTGTACTAATTTTATCGACTGTAATTTCAATTATTTTTAATTTACAGGTTGATCCAATCCATCCATCTTATTTCGAGGCATCACGGCCACTTCTATTTCTGCCCCTTCAATAGCAATATCCACAATGTTTCTAAAGAGAGGATAGATAATATTACTCTTAGTTATAAGTTTACTTTAGGTTTTTTTTTAAATCATGATTTAAAAAAAAGAACCTAAAGAGAAAATTACGACAGTTAATTGCAATTTTGACCAATCACCAATACGAGTGAAATAAAAATTCAAAATTTACTGAATGATTGTTAAGTCAATAAATATTACGTTTAACAGTTACGTAACATCCCGTTAAAGCCTCAGCAAGTCGTAATCAAATCCCGGAACCAAAATACGTTGAATCTCCCATTTTCCATATCCGTCGGATCCCGACTACTGCCGGCAAGTAATTCGTTTCCGGAAGGCTCCTGTTTATCCTATTTTTGCATCTGGGACGTCATTTGCATGTCTGTTTGAGATTATCAAAGACTTGACTGGTAGAAAATGCATTTTTAAATTATGTTCGCCAGATATTACGTGATAACTAAAAAAGGTAAACAAGGTTAATACAATTTGCAGTATGATACTGAAGAAGTACCTGTACTAGGTACTATTGAATATTTCTGAAAAGTCCTACCAAAAGACTAACTGATACGTATCAGTAACTCCATTACATACCTTATGGCTGAAACACGTCGTTCTTATTATTCAGTATAGACTCTAATATTAAAAAAGAATGAAAATAACATGATTGTCAAAAACAACAAAACCTATAGAATCCAGAAGAAAGCGGCATCGCCTATACAAGGTTAAACCTAACTAAAAGATAATGAGGTCACCAACAGGGCCATGTGTTCTAGAAGTAACCTATTTGCAGTAGTGGCCATCCATTCTACCGTCGGTGTATCTCCTTCTAAGGAGACATGGTTGTAATTGTTAATCGAATGACGAAATGTGAAGGTTCATATTATGCAAATGGGTACCTATTTTATTTTCGTATTAATACAACTATAGATGAAATACATGTACTTGAGCTTTATGACATAACATTTCTTTGAGCTTTAGGGCATTTCTGAATTCATATTTGGATACATGCTTATTTGATTAGCATAAAAAATAAAACCCGAAATTCACTAGAATCTTTCATGTCAGATAAGGGTTTTAACTTTTATATGACCACAATGTTAACTTCAGTGTAGTCATAAATTCCAGTAACAAATACTTTTATTAGTAAATTCTGTAAATTAGTTGAGATATTTTCTCTGTTTTCAGGATTTATGGGCGCTATCTAAATGAAATCCACACAAACAGTGTAGGTGAACAACCTGATAATTTGAGAAGAGTACTAATGTACGATCTACAACGAATGTGGATCTGCGGGATTCATGTACGCAAACAATAAGGATAATTAACTTCTAAAAGTAGATAGGGCTTCGCGATACGAGTGCGAAATTGTGTTCGGATTTTTTGGATTCTATAAAATCCACAAGTGAGGCCTGAGGTTAATTGTTGCCTATAATATAAATTCTATTGGAACTAAAGAGTTACATGGAATTTCTCGTATTATAATTCGACCTAGCCCATATTGTCAGTCTACAGCAAACTACAGTACAAAATAGGCGCTAGGAATTTGACTTTCGGAAGGAATTAAAGGACGGTAATTTTTTTCATAGAGGGTCAATATCATTTTTTTTTCAATGTATTCAACATTGACCCGTTTTAGACCCGTCTAGAAAACTACGTGTACAATGCTATGTAGTGAAATATTTTATTTTTGAGCATTAAAATATGATAATATATGCGAGGTATTTTATTTTTTCTCTTTAAAAAAGTTGCAAAATAAAGTTCTCCTTCAAAGCCGGCGAAACAATGGAAACAACTCTGATGTTACAAAAGCCCTTAGGTCATGGTGGCTACTTTTATCATATAGCCCTTGTCCCTTATCATTTGGTTATATTATAAAAGGATGTAATTTAAAATAACATTCACCATCAAAGCAAACGCGTTATCAGATGACATTAAACAAACTGTTATTCTATTGTTACTAACTGTCCGACACAATCTGACAGCTTTTACAAAGCCAGACTAGATTAGGTGATATAGGGGTATTAGAAATAGCCTAACAAATCCAACTTAATGCTACTAACCTTCAGCATTTGTCGACCTTGGCTTTATAGGCCTCGCTATCAAGATAAACCTCGATATTAAACAATTTGAAGGGCATTGCCCGTCGTAAACAATTGTTGGTAGAATTAATTTGAATAGCCTCCACGGGTCATAAAATTGTAGGATCCTAATTATGCATGAACAGAACTGTTGAATATGTTTGCTAAATTAAAGCTGGATAAAAGGAATGTAAATATATGACGCTATAAAGGTAGTATTTATTGGAATTCTACGTTAATTCTATTTCGTAGTACAAGACACCCATTTCTGCCTTTTAAAAACTGTTCTGCTTTGCTTGATTGTGCTTAAAAACGTAAGCCAGACATACTACCCTTTCAATCCCGATGACAATCCGAAAACTGCTGGTGTATTGTAGTGATCAAAGTTTAAACTTTCAGAGCCATTCCAAACTGTACAGAGAATTAATATGCAGTCATTATTTACGTCCAATTTCCTAATCTACGGTGTATAAGGGAATGCACTCAGATCCATCAATACAAGTTCATGCATTGAATTGGAAGAACATTCAGGTCGAATTCCTACAGGCACATTCCATTTACGAAAGTTACGGGCTCACGTATTGGCTCCCGAAACAATGGATCGCAAAACTGATTCGGGATAGAGTCACCCGAAACGAATAGGCCTCGCTTTTAATTGGAGACTTGCACAAAAACCAATGAACTTCGGACTACACACGAATTTTGTTCAAAAATTTTAACTAACTTTTCCCATCTGTTCGCGTAACGAATTTGGGGTCTGTCCTACGCTATTGTATATGAATATTTCGGTGTGATCATTTGTTTTTTTTTCAGCTCGCCGTTCTGAATTATAATTTTAAGGTTGTTTATTTTTTTTTAATTACTAAAAAGCAAAATTGATACTGATAGATTTGACATTAGAAACTTTTATCAGCTTTATCCAATTATTTAAAGTAGCTCTATAATAAAATATCAATTAATGTATTATTATTATTGCGTTATTAATATTCATTTTGGATTATATCAAGAGATTACAGATACATCGCATAAATTATCTCACAAACACATAATAGGTAATTCATGTAACTCAGATCTCACACTTGCTTCTTGGTTTTAAAAGATATAAATAATAACTAAACACAATTTTATCATTGAATTTAAAAAGTATATACCAAAATTTATAACAATGTCTCCATAGATTCGGAGCCCTCGTTAAAATTTGACTACAATTTTGTTTTATGCAACTTTCGTCGCAAAATTTTCTCCCATACCGCGCATAATAGTACAACTTTTAAAAGTTTTGCATGGCTCGTGAATAGCTGTACGGGGAAGCTTGAAGCATAATGCGCTCATAATGACTTATTAAGTGAAAATAACGCGGAAAAGACGAAGAATATTAATGCACTGTACATAGTCTATTATTTCCTTGTCACTATTTTCCTTATGGTGTAGGAAAATATCACATTTCAGCCAATTCTTCCTCCACTTTTCGTTAATTACATCGTGTGTCAATCTTCATCATGTAAGTTAATCTAAACCATTAAATATAATGATACAATTAGTTTTTGTCTCTATCTTTGTAATAAATGTTATAGTCTTTATTAATTGCTAGTTTCTTTTTTCTTTTATTCATAAGTATTTTGTCATTTAATATTGGTGAACATACATTTTTCTTCCACCTATTCGCAATTTTATTATTCTCTGTGATGCACGAAACAAATAACTATACCGACATATCTGCAGTAAGTACTTACGTACCTGTAGTACCTACCTTCACATTCAACTGCGTACTTCACTCAGCTTATCCTTGCTTCAGAATTTTTCAGTACTAAATCGACACTATTGTGGCTTTTGCCTTCACGGGGAAGGGTGTGACGAGATGGTTCACAGTACTTAACATTTTCCACAGTTAATCCACAGATTGTCTGAATCATGCAATCTGTCTGCTCTAAAGATGATTAATAATCTATATCTAAAAGTAGTTTACTCAATAGACAAAATAGGAAAATTATCCTTCAAAGCGATAAAAAGTATACGGTAGACATAAATATTATTAAACATGTAGCTATAAGTAAATAACAGCCAATGCGCGCTGAAGAGGTAGTGGCATTCTATCTGATTTAGATCGTTATAATCTCAGATTTATTATTTATTTGAGGTTTTAATATAGTGTACCAAAATATCAAAGTCTACTTACTGCCAGCATTATATGAGCCAGTTTAAGACGGAACAACTCTGTAACATAGCGCACATAAATTAATCTTCCAAAATTGGTGCAGAAATTCTTGAGTCTCCATCCTTATATTCGTATCTTATCTAAGTATAGCAACGGGCCAGTAAAGGGTTGATGACAAAGAGAATAATAGTTAAGGGTAAGAGTATATTAATGCCTTTAGTCGATAATGAAGTATCTCGTCTAATTATTATGTTATTTAATTAGACTCGCCGATCCGCGTAGCGGCACTATATTGGTCTGACATGCAGAGATTTCGGGGTTCGGTCACGACCAGATATATACTAGTATCTGGGTGCCATGACACAGAAATAATCCAAGTGTGAGGCTACAAGTGTCAAAAAGGTTATTAAAGCATAACCTAACCTAACCTAACCTAACAAATAATTCTCGCTCATCGGTAGCTATAGCGCATCACCCGGAACTCAGTTTTGATCTAAATTCCCAAAGTACTTAGAAATAGAAGCACGTTCCCTCGAAGACGAAGCACAAATAATAAAGAAGGAGCGTTATATTAAAACTTGTGCAATATTGCATTAGACAGGAACCATTGGGAAATGTATATTGATTTTCTTTTACACTTTTCTCTGGGATAAGCGCGGTCTCTCAGCGTTCTCATCTTAAGAAAAGTTTCCTCCATTTAATCAGATGCGATCTGAAAAACACGGCCACAATAGATTTCAGTTTTTCAACACGTTTCTTTGTCTATAAGCTTCTGCTTTTGGATCTACTGACAGTACTGCGAAGTAATTGTTTTGCAAGTTTGAGGCGTGACAAAATTAGTTTCTACTTTACAGAAATACCATCTATCCATCCATTAATCTTTCGAGGTTCAACACTGGACATAAGTCTCTTCATATGGAGGTATTGCCATTAGTGCTTGACAACCAACACACATGGTTATTGCAATAGGTGATAATGTTACGCACGAAGACGATGCTGTACATCCGGATTTTGTCCCTTAGTCGCCTGTTACGACGTCTACGGAAAGAGAATGGTACTACTCAAAACCGACACCATACTACATGGATAGTATGGCAACAGACAGACACTGATACATTACTACTATATAAATTTATCTAGATAGCGGCACAAAAGTTATCGAAACACTTTTAAAAAAATCCTTTAATACTGATATTGAAAAAAAAGATCCGCTAAAATTAAACACTTATTTTCATGGCCACCAAACTATTTCAATGCGTATTGTAGAGAAGTTAACAGAACATTTTTTAGAAAGAGTTATTTAAATAAGTCCGTAAACTTACTTTTGCTTTAATAAATTGAATTACGTCGGGAGAAGTAACAGGTGTTTTAAAACTCTGGTAATTACACTTTCAATTCGAGACATTTTTCCATTCGTTTGTTTCGTAAAAATCTCGTCCCAATTTAACTTATAAATTAGTCTTTGTTTTGTAAAACTAAAGTAATAAATTTTATCACTTATTTTGTGAAACTCTTTTGGTATATCATTATCTAGTGACATATGTATTACATACTATATAGATTGAAAAACCTGGCCTTATAACCAGCTCAATTAACGTAATTTTTTGGTATTGGCAATTAAACAATTACTACCTATAAATCCTTAATAAATAAATAAATAAATAACGCATCACACTCGTAGCCCCACTTATATCCTGCGTTGTGGATGCCATAGACAATACACAAAACAAGGGTGTGTCCTTGCCCCCCTTGTACCCAGACCAAGAACGGAAATTTAAACTCATCATTCAAATTTCCGTCTCGCTGGGAATCGAACGCAGGACCTGGATTAGCGGTCCCGCGTGTTAACCATTGCGCCATCCGGGTCGTTAAAATCATCGTTAATCAAATTCAAGTAGAATAACGAGGACTACAGACATTAAGCTCTCCCTCAAGGTCAAATAGAAATACCTCAAAGGATGTAGATTACATGACACACAATAATTACCAGCAGAAGGTAGCAATTAACTACGAATAAGATGTCTAGATGACAACAGACGCACAAACCACGGGAATCATACATTCAGTTGCTACATTGATTTCCTATGAACAATGTCTTGAAATTCCAGTTAATATCGTACTCATTTAGATAATACGTGCGGCTGTGCGGTTAAGTAACAAACCGAAGACAAATGATCTAATCTGACTGACACGCGCGCCGGCAGGAATCAATCAATCTGCTTCGGGTTTAATCTGAACTCTTATCTCTCACTTTCTTCTGCTGAGCTCTTGTTTTACTGCCGACGAGGAATTAGAAGTCAGTAAAAGAAAAGCAATGAATATGATTACTAAGGACTCCAATCTTCAATTTGTTTATAGCACACTAGTTGATCCCCGCGGTTTCACCCGCGTTAAAAAAGTGAAAACGAATACGCATCTGAACATAGATAATAGATAATACCCCGCTCCCCTGCAACGGTGGCAACGCGCGTGGCGCGCGCGCTAAAGCTCTTTTCCAAAATTAAAGTAGCCTATATTACGCCTTAGACCTTCAACTATCTTCCAGAAAAAGTCTCGACAAATTCGGCCCAATTTTATTCATTTATATAGATTTTATGGATTCATCAACTTCCATCGATTCTAATATTGATTAGATATCTACTTATAATAAAATTGTAACAGGTCGATGTCTGTACATTGAAGATATCGAAAAAAAAATTACATAGGGGGTATT
>DWPV01003938.1:0-14371 GCA_018251915.1 Urbanus proteus proteus
TTATTGTAAAAATAATTATTTAATATTTAGATTCTTTTTTGCAAACCTTACTTTTCAGGTCAAACATTTTAATCTAAAGTCATTGACGTTCCAATTCTTATTTTGATCGCATTATACTAGTATTTATCTGCAGCTTCGCTGGCGCTCATGTACATTCACACAAAGAGGCCGTAGGTATAAAAGTAGGTACATTGTAGGTATAAAAGTTGCTTTTGTATCCCTCGGGAGTAGTATCACTTTTCGGGATGAAAGGTCCTTTATGTGCTTTTCCAGACCCCTGGCAATGTGTGTACAAAATTTCATAACGATCGGTTTAGTCGTTAACGCGTGAAGGCGTTACAAATAGACGTGATAGACATCTAAATTATGAATTTAGATTTCTGTTCTGAGTCTGGGTGTTTGTGTATTCGTGTATGTGTCTGTCTATGGCACCCACGACACAGGAAAAATCTTACTGTGGGGCTATGAGTGTAAAAAGCGTTTGAAAATTTTATGAAATCAGAATTAACCAAATTTAAAATATAGTATTGTTACTTCAAAAGCTTTTTGAAAATGTGTGTAATATAATACCTATTCAGATTAATTAACAAGTAATAACTTACCAATTATTTTGGAAAACAATAATAAAATACAAACGATTTTGTCAATATTGAATTGGGTATCGTCCATATAATGTAAATGCCATATTTAAAACTAAGACTAGCTGTAAACGAATCCTGTCATCATATTTGGTATATTTATTATTCGGCATAGTTTTCATCCATTAAATTATGTAGAAATTTAAATAAAGAGTATATAAAACCCATAAAAGTTAATAGATGGTAGCCTTAAATTATAAATAATGGTGACTAATTTTTAGCCAAGGTCAGGTGAATTTTATGATAATATTTAGACAGTTTTATGTTTATTTACATCCTATGTTTATGTATTATTCATATAAATTTACCGTCGTATTACTTTCAATGAGTTGTGATCAAGGTCTTTAGTATAAGTGTGATGATATGCTAGATATGCTATCAATGAAATAAAATGTAGAGCAAAAAATTCATATAAACAAATACGACTTATTTATTACCTGAAAGATCGTACAATGGTGTTCATTCGTAAGTCAATGAGTTGTATAGTATCATCTCGGACACACGCCAACAGGTAGTTGCTATCTGTAACAATTGTTTTAAAAAGGCACTTATGAAGAAATTTACGAGTTAAAATCGTTGCATCAAGTATGCAATAAAAACTACAAACGGTACTCAAAACTCAAAAGCATCATCGTGCAAATGCAAACAAGGTACAATTTAAATACACATAATTTCCAAAAATGGTCTTCCGACGAAAATATCTGAAGGTTTTAACGTTCTTAACATGGCGGAATGTTTATAAGAGGAAACGTATAAAAAGAGAAGCAAAAAACGTGAAACCGTTACTTTAAGCACCGACATTATCCAAATAATGTCATTTTAAACTTGTAACCTATCTCCAGATCCGAGATGTCAATGTTACTTTAATGCAAAGTTATGCGAGGAATAACGGACACTTATAAATAATAAATTAGTAAGAGGCGCGACAGATTGCGAAATTATACGAATATATTGATATGATTGTGACAATTCGCCATGGGTCATGATAATAACTTAATGTAGATGAGAAATGAGCTATAATAAAAATAAATATGTATTTATGATAAATTAGTCTATTATTAAATAAAACTGGCTCTGGACCGAAGACAAGTTTGTTATTAATGCACCAAGCAAAGATTTGATCTAACTATTTTTAGCGCAGATTGCCCGAGGAGTTTCCTAGCTATTACCTACTTGTTAATAGTGATGTAAAATGTGCAGATTGAGACAAAAGTGAAAGTATTGGCGTCTAAGCTGCCTCATACTATGTTAGATGATCGATAGTAGTTTGATGGATCTGGATCAAGCGTGACATCTAACTGTGAAAAGGCTCCCTATTCATTCGTTGATCGGGCGGCCGCAGTCGCCTGCGACGAAATCGACGTGATTTAATCAGTTTCCGAGGCAGTGACGTCCCGACACTCCGATTGATTGAAGGTATCAATCTCGCCGTTTCGTGCGCCGGACGGACCGTTACTGACAAAAAAGGGATTGATCGAGGCACGCGTAACGGAAATGGGCATCGCATACCCGTCACGTTGTTGTACTGACACGAATACCGATACTAATATGCTGTGCATTCAATTATCTATGAGTATTAGTTTTGGACGCATAGAAATTAACAAGCCTCTTTCACAGTTCGTTCGTAAGCGTTCGAGATCATGCTAATGCCGGGCTCTCGCACGCGACGGGCGTGTATACAGTGGAGTGGTTAATTAACTTCATCTCGGTGCGGTCAACAAATATTCTCGTGCTAGCGTTTATCTAACGTACCTCTGCTGAGGTCGAGCGATGTGACCTTGCCCTGCAACATTATATGATTGGCCGACATCTCTGTACGTATATCCCAAAAGCGTATCCGTTTGTCGAAGTGTCCTGAGATGATAGTGGAGCCCGCGCCGTCTGACGTTACGAGGTCGTTGCAAGATGATCCTGCGAACTTTGTCTCTGTACCTGGAAATAAATTTATAACGAAAAATTAATTTTCTATTTTAAAGCAATAAGATACCTAAATAAGCTAATCATAACGAACATATATTTATTTTTATTAAGAAATGAGAGTTGCTAAAATATTTAAGGAAAATAAACCGTAAATCATACAATTTAAAATTGATTACATAACATCTTTATTGTAGAATAATTTATAAGCCTATCAAATTTATAATCTAGCAATTATGTGTGACGATACGACCTCACACATTCGACATATTTATGAATGGCTCTCCATAGGTGGTGTTATATTATTTGATTAAACTCACACATTCTACTCCTTAGGTCCCATATTTTTAATGTCCGGTCGTGGCTCCCCGTGATCACTTTTGTTGGCTCTCCCAGGAATTTCGCCGCCATGACTTTTCCGCTGTGACCCGTCAACGTATGCTGTAAACAAAACAAACAAAATTTATTTGCAACATGCCTGCTTCAAAAAGTCAACATGAGTTAGCAATCTTTTAGTGTTACTTAATAATAATGTTATATTATTTATTCTATTTTATAATTGATTTTAAGACTATTACATTACTTTATCGACGTTTCAATCAGCATATTTACAGAATATAATTATAGACATTGCGTTCAATAAAATTAACAATGCGATATAAAATTATGTAATTGTTATCTGAGAAAAATCCCATCAACGGTTCACATATAGAGTGAAACGTTTTATTCTATTAAGGCGTAATATAAGTGATAAGTAATTCTTCTTACATTCTTGGAAATTTCTTGTTACATACTTGATTTGTTGCAGCAATTATCATTATTATTGGTTATGAATATAAAATTTCTATAAAAAGGCCATGCGATAAAGTAGTTTAATGAATGAGGCTGTCTAGTGTTATTTTTGTAGATAAGACGCGATACATAATTATATTTTTGTAACAAATTAAACGGTCTTTAGAACTTGACAAGTGTTGAAAACTTTTTACAGCGAAAAGTTTGTAAGAATTAATCAAGCTGTCATCGGATGTTTGCAAAATAATATTTTTTTCGCGTACAGATAACATCGTAATTATAATCTTTCATAACGCCATAATTCAATTTAAAATTCGAATAACATGTGCTCAGTCACTGTATCGAGTTTAAACTGTTATTTGGAGTTTTAATTGACGACCGAGGTGCAAATTTTTGTGTTCTTTTCCTTTTTTCTTACATCATACTTGTAATATATCACTTTACAGTTAAAAAGTAAAGGTAAGTAAGAATTTTTGTTTAAATATTCCGTTATCAAATAGTCATCTGTAAACGGGTTACTTAAATGTTAACGGGATCTCATAATACATTATTACTGAGTGAAATAACACAGTCATAAGCGCCTTTGATAGGTCTATAGCTTACTAATGTAACAGGATTTTTAAAATATAAAACTTTTTGTAAAATATCAGTAATGTAGGCAATTCTCACACTTAATATAGTTGCTACGCGCGTAAAGTGTGGCGTTAAGTGAAACGTTGTATATTCAAGTACGTTTTTATTTTTATCGAGCCCTAGTAAACCACTTATAGGGTCATTTGATAGATGCTTCGTAATTACGTAGCCGGATACTCTGTAGATGTAGATACACTTTTTATGAATAAAAATTCAATTTATTATATAAAGTAAGCGGTCTCGCACTTAATGCTATTTAAGTGATCCGATTCAAAAGAAGAAAAATACAGAAAATAAATTTACTCTGGTTCCAAAGCTCTTCAATATAGAAAGTAGAAATTTGGTGGAGTTGAAAAAATACTTAATTTACAGGTGCGGTATAAAGAGTAAAAAAATAACACTTTATTATACAATTTTACATTTTACAACCGAGCACAAAGAATTTTAATGAAATTATGTAATTTACCAATTAAATACGGTATCGTGTTGGGTATCGATTAAAACTTGGTATCCAGTCTAGTTTTTCATTATGCAAAATACATATATGTATTTACACATTATTTTTAAAAGATATCGAATATGTAAATGTAAAATTAAAATACTCGAATCTTAATTTAAATATTAAAAGTTGCTTAATTAATGCTTTTAAATTAAATCAAGTAGCGACAACATTATTGATGAATAATAATCATTTCTCTATCAGGTATTTCTCTAAAAAAATGTAAACACAGCGTGAAAATTGCAATGGCAGTTTCAGATTTTAGATTGAGATTGATAAAAATTAGAAGAGAGAGTAAACAAACCAAACAATACAGGTGAATGGTCAATAATGGTGACAATACTCGTATTAATATATGATATATACCAGTGTTATTGAGATATAAAAACAATCAGGTTTCTTGTTTAAGTTAGTCATAGATCATTTGTAGTTGCAATTTGAAACATTGTTGTGCGATGGATGTTATTTGGACATGTCATTCGAAATTTTAATTTCTCCTGACGTCTTTCATTTCTACCAAACACTATATTTATGGTAACTATTTTAATAAAACATTTAAAAAAGTTTAAGTTAAAAAAATGTCATAAGTTTTGAAGTAATTACTTTATTTAGGGCTCTATAGTGCCTTTAGCAGTAGGTACAGTAGAGTATGTACATTACCGGCCAATGACAATATAAAAAAGGAATTTTTAAAAATAGATGAAGAAAATAGGAAAGGAAATGAGCATGCATTTTACGTAGAACGTAGGTAAGCATTCAGCGCCGCCCATGGACATCTGTAATCTACACCAAATAGAATTAGACTCGTGAGATCGGTCACAGATGCGTTGCTACCCCTTAGGACTAAGTTAAAATGCAACGCGTAAGTAACACTTATCACAAAAATAATAAATGCTTACGATAAGATATTTAAAGCACATCATAAGGATTTATATATGCACGTATTATGTTAATATATGAATGCGTGGTCGGCAGGTGCTCTGTTCATTGAGCCAAATAATTGGCAGAGTGAGCGAGGCGTCTAATAAAATGCGAGGCGAGCTACCGACCGCCTCGCTTCGACAAGGAGTAATGTATTACGTTAATTGTGTCGTTATTTCGTCACACATCTTTCTGTACAACGCTACAAATTATAACTTTGGTGTAATTAATATTATACAAGGAAGTAACTAATTGTGAAAAATAAAAACGTACCTAATTATTAATTGCTAATGTACCGAATGCTTTGATTTGCCTTCTGAATTCTTCCTTGCCTTCTGGACCTTCTGGATTTGTTAGCCTTTGGAGTTTTGTGATTTTGAACATAAACAAACCAGTCGCAAGTGCATAATTTCTCTAAAAGGACATAAAATTCAATAGATTAGACTAGAAGACTGTCTTAGGTGCGCAATTAGTGCATTTCATCATGTACTAATATACCTATATCATCGTATAGGTACACCTTGTTTATGCCTAAGAGTCTAGAAAGCTACTTAACCTATTCCAATAATTCTTTCACTATTAGATAGCAACATTGCTTCGGTTGGATTAAGGCCACGTATTAGATATATCAAGGCGAGTGAAACCGTGGTGAATAGTTAGTTGGTAATAAAATTCAGATTAAGCTACCGAACGTTGCCAGTAGTCCTCCGATAGCCATTTACACGCAGCTCCTGGCGAATTACGACAGACGATTAATGCTCTTCCCCGACTGCGTCGTGATCGTGAACCCCACACAAGTACGCCTAGGTTAGTTTAAACCGGGATGACACGGGAACACGAATGGTAAAATTTAACGTCTAATTTTGACTTAATATAAATGGTTACATTAACAATTGTGATTTTGCTGCAACAGTAATTGGAACATTAGTAACAACGAGTGTAATCACTTCACACATTAAAACATTTCAAAATATGTAGAATTTAAGATAAATAGATTCAAATATTAAGATCAATTTGAAGGAATTTCGGATGACTAAGAAAGAGACTCGTGAATCCATTAACGGATGGCCACCAGACTGTTTTTTAATTAAAAAATACTCTCCAAAACAGGCTATTAATACCTATCAAGGATATCCTGTACCGCAAATACAAATGTTTGTAAATCAAGACCCCCTTGAAGCTAAAACATATCCTTTAATAAATTATTTACTTACACTAATGTTCAGACAATCTTTGAAGATGAAAGTATGACACAGGCATCTTCCTGAGAAGGTTGTCTTTTGAGTCCAAAATACTAATACGAACTGTCCTGATGACTCACATACATTTTTATGTACCCGCTAATTTGCATATAAAGTACCTATTAATTATCCGCAGAGTACCCTACTGACTCTTATTTATGACATATACGAGGATAAAAATATTAAAGGTTAACTACCTAATATTGATTATTATTTTTAATAAATGCATCATTTGCATGTTTATACCATTTTTTTATTACTTCATTCCTCACAAAATGAGTACATTTTAGTGTAACACAATCTTCCGAGCTGCAACACGGATTACATTTTGTTTAAATTATTGTTCCGTTCGATTCATTTATATTTTATTTTGGTGTTATTTGTGATTCTTTTATATAAATTTGTACAAAACTTTACCATGTAAGTGCCCAATGTCATACGTCTTACTATATTACTACATGTTTCATATAAAATTGTCTTTGCATTATTTATGTACGTAGAGTTAAGTAAAGTAATAAAAAAACAATGATGTGAGTGAGGGTAAAGTTTTTAAAACATCAGCCTTCGTCCGTAAGTGTAACGGTACTTATGATCTAAATACAAATGAGAAAAGGTTGAGAATAGATTATTCATGTGAATGATAGCAATCTAGGTCCCATATAAAATTTCACAGCTTCAGTAAATAAAAAATACTATCCGAAACAAACAAATTACTGAAGTCGTATGAAACTTTTCACTAATTTGAAACTTAAACAGTTAGGATTTTAGTTTGTGATATAAATAGAAGTTTAATTTAGGTACATTGAGTTTCGAATGAGATACGTGATCCTAGCTAAAAAACAAGACAACTCCGTTTAATATTACCAGCATTGCGCTGATGTAGAACTAATTGACGTGGACGCGACTAACGTGTTTGAACTGTCAATATCTGATGCGCTTTGTATGTATGTGCCTACATTACAACAGGTGTTTCTTCCAATTAACAAACATTAACATGAGATTCCTGTCATTTCATTACCATTGAAGAACGAACGCGTTTCATATGCTTGACAGGTTTGCAATTAAACAATCCAGACGCAATAATAAAACGTCACCATAACTCACACGGTAATGTTCGAGAGGCCTGACCCTCTCTCGTCGCTCTTAATTACAAACAAAACGCTCCGTTATCGGACGGCATTGCCAACGAGTCTCATTCCATTTACGTTGAGTAAACAGTAACATAAACAAAGCCTAGCATCGTAGTAGAGTCACTAACACTGTTCTGCACTTCAATGTTCTGTATCTCACTTAATCTGCGCTTCCGTCTGCACTTGTGATGAAGTTTCTTAAAGTAAATGGTTTAGTACGCCTATTTCTATAAATGGGTTTAAATGCAACGTTTATTTTTGTTTCTGCTATTTTTAATGTTATTTTAGATATTTTTTTATGCGCCTTCATCAAATGCTTTTGATTTTAGAGTGAAAAAAATGTGTATGTAGTTGATTGAATAACGTAGTGAGCGTTTAAATGAATATAACAGTCTGACAAAAAAATAAACAGGCTAATGAGATCTACGGTGTCACTTCAATTGTGCCTAGATGACCGATGTTCATCAGAAGTGTAAGGTTTCATTAAGTTTCTGGACGTTCCCTTACAATTGATTACATAATATGTAGGAAAATGATAATTTATTGTTGAAGGATTTGTAGATACACACATAATTATCACTATCAAACCATCTCCTACAGCTGGGCAAGTGTCTTCTTTTAATAACGAGAAGGGCTAATCTCATGGTTCACCATATTAGCCAAGGGAGCATAAGTAGAGTAACACGGATATCTTATTGAAAATATTTTCGTTAAAAACTTGAAAATAACGGCCATTGGCCATGGGTAAAACTGTATAGGTAATATGCAAGAGCTGATATAACAGAATCAGTTTTTTAACTAGAAGAGGACGTAATTGGCAAAATACCGACACGTTTACAACCCGTTTGTAAACCTATTAGGTGATTACAAACTCGATTGGAGTTTTTAAGTATCGGAACATGCAGTAACTTATTTTTTATTTATGTTATTAATTTAATTGTTAATATTAAAGATGTCTATAAAATAATACGTGTTTGTTCAACGCGCTGTTTATTTTTTTCCCCATTTGTTCGCTTTTTTGTTAGATTATGGTTAATAAATAAGTGAAACGTAACTCTGGCGGATAATAATTCTAAATGGTTACATTGTAGGTGAGAAAGCCAACTGGAAGGCTAATTAGACTCGTACAAACTACTTGGTCCAAGTCGCAGGTTGTTGGGGACGGTATCGTTTCGCGGCAGTGGAAAACACACATTTCCGTGTGACTTCCTAGTATATTTTAGTTGCAAGTGGCACGTACACGCGGCTACACGGCAACCTCCACGATGGATCGCGGCACACGCGGTGCACGACCAGTACGTGGTCACAGCCAATAGATGCGGACAGTATGGACCGAAGTTGGCTGCGAATTCAGTAACTGCCTACGACGTGCTGTACCCTTAGTACAAGTTTTTAACGTTTTCTCGTTAATATTGAGTTCGCCCATAATACATATATAGAATTATATTATGCTATGAACACACAGCAACGTTGGCGAAATGTATGGGATTTAAAAAATTTAAAACGAATGAATCGAATCAACCTCTGTTATCAATTATTGCAGAGCTTGATTAAGTGCTACGCCACCTCGGCGTGTCAAGATGAAAAATGTCTTAAAAATAATGTCCACATTTATTACCTCAAATTTATCAATATACATACAAAAATCATAAATAAAATTCTTAACGAGGTTGTCTAATAAATTTTGAGATTAACTATCGCTAGAAACTTGAAATAATTGATTAAAAAAGTGTTAAGTATAAAGAAATTATTTTATTTCGACCATCTTTACTGACGTGACACGATGACTTCATTTTAGCGAAAAAAGAGCAGCTCTAAAATTTATTAACAATTAATTCCAAAATGAATCATTACTTTTATGGCACTAAACTTGTATGAATTGTCTCAGGGCGTTAAGTATGAGAACCTTCCCTACTGCTCGTATCCATCTACTGTGGGTGTGCATTTCACACGAGGACGGCGCTGCGTCACGTAACCGCGAGCGCGCAGGTAATGAACGGCGGCGGCTGCCCAAATCCATTCCTGAGACTCGGTTCCGTGAGGAGGAATTAATTAAAGTTAATTCGCGAGGCGCCATTAGCGGCCGAGCACTGTCCCCGGTGAGCGGCCAACGGGACCTTATCATCGCTTTTAAAATTTATAGTATAACGGCTAATTAAGAGTACACTCATTTGGTTCGTTCCTCGCGTCACGAGTGCGGGATTATAAGCTGTTTCGGCTTATTGCCGCGATAGTCCCGGCTGCACTAATTGAGGGGGTTACGCGATATCATCCGGACAAGGCCCGCCGACTCTAACGAGCTTATATAAACAAACGTCGCTTCTTTACTGGTCGCAGAATACAAATGCCGGGCTCTAACAATGCAGCGGTGCATTAGAAATATTAGAAACTATCTCTACATTATTTCCAAGAAAGGCGATTTTCCCCGTTCCTATTTGATATTTTAGGCTTTGTATTGATACTGAATTCTAACTTAAGTGAATATATTGTTTTCGTAAAAAGTAAACATACTATTCTTGAAGTAGTGTTTTGGTTAAAACAGGAACCTAAGTAATAGTAAATTTCGTATGTTATGACCTATTTATGTAAAATGCTATGAATTATTTTGTGAATCAGACATAACACATTATGTACTTATTTATGATCTATCAACTATACAAACATTGAGGCCATACTCGTAAGAAATGATATATCGCGGAGAGCAAAGGTTGCTTCCATTAAAATTGTTTCATCCGATGATAGGCTACTGGCTCATCGAATGTGATTTGTACTAATATTCCTCTTCATATAGTAGTAAACACTGAGAATTGCTATTATTAATAACCGTATAGATCTCGATCCCCTAAGGCGCATATCAGACATTCGTTACACTTATCTCTGCGCTATGAATTTGAATATCCGAGTGCTGTTAGAATGTATAAATGAAGTACGCGCGCCCAGCGAAATAACTCATTCCTTATAAATCGGTTGATTTAAATTGCACTCTCTCATTAGCGATTCCAACAGTGGTGCGTTGCGTAGAAATACACAACTTATTACTTTGGCCGCACAATTAAAACCATTCGAAAACCACCTATCTCGGGCCGTATTGTTACAGTCAAATACCAAACTCAGTGTGAATTATCTCATTATACAGAATGTAGAACGTAACTAAATAAAATAACTGACAGAACAAATTATTCCACAACAAAAAGAAGATATTAAAACGCAATCTGCAATCATTTGAGCACTATAGGAATTGTTTTAGATTAAAGAATTGTCTTAATACCGCTCCGAGTCTACTTTTTGTGGTAGTTTTGAGTGAGAGGTATCTTTCTCATCGACATTAACAATTGTGATGTCTATATTGTTCATCATGATAAATGATCTTATTGCGTTAATTTTAGAAATTGTGATGCCGTTAGAGCTGACATCGAAATACATACCTCTTTATGTGTTGTTTTTTAAGCATCATGCGTGTATCTCAATCAAATATTTCGGCGGTTTCATTGTGCAGCGTTAATTAACTACGTATCAACGAACTAATTTCTAACAGTTTACGGTATATTAAGATATTTGGCGTAGTCATGGGAACGAGGTAAATATCTTAAGAGAGAGCGCCTTTCCGTGTGCGTTATCGTGTGGCGTAAACAACGACGGATGGCCTCTAAATCATACCTAAGTGTCCGCTATGTGAGGAGTAACGTCCCGATCTAATCAACAGTTCGTGCTGGAAAACGTGCTAGTTTAGGAAATTCATAATCTTCTCTCGTTACATATATACACGTTTAATTAAATGAATAACGGTACACGGTTACATTAAAATCGTTATACCGTTTACTTACACTTTGCCCTTGAATATGACGTACAGTGAGTTCTGCTGGAACAATGTGGGTTATATTCAAAATTATTTCGCATTGCAATTGTTTGTACCGTTTCTCGTTTCGTTGTTTCTTGTGTCTTGTTAGATTATTACTTTTTAATTACACTTTAACACCCAATAAAGTCGTATTTTTTGGTCCCTTTTTCGTTACCTATTAAAATGTTAATTGACATATTGACAAACCGATTGGACTGTATATATAATAATAATACTATACTATAATAAATATAAATATGTATTCGTTAAATCGGTATCGACATTCACTAGCCTTCTTTTTATTTAATGACCATAAATTATTTCTGAGACAATTAATCAGAAAGTGTGAGTTAGTTGTTCCAATATTTTTGAATTTATTTGTGCAAGAATATTATCTGACTATATCGAAAGAGAAATCGGACATTCTGCTCAACGGTAAAACCTACAATTAATTACCTTTTTGACTTCACATGACCAAATAAGGATATACATATCTTAATATCGACGTGATCTTAACTATTTTTACTAATTATAAGAGGAAAGGTTTGCACGGTGCGAGTGCCTTCGATCATTCAATACCAGGAATTTTAATGACTTATACTTCAAATACATTACAATATGCAATTAATTTTGCCATTACTATCTGCATTGAATAATATTACGGGACATTTAATTTATTAATGTCTTTTATGGAATAAGATTGGCAATTTTGAGGATTCATTATTAACATATATTTTATTCCTGAAGTTGAGTGTAATTAAACGGATATTCATTTGCATATGAAGCGGACAGAAGCTCAGTTAATAGATATAGCAGAATATTGTAGGTCGTTGAGCCGCGTGAGAATTTATTGTATTATTTACTTCAAATTCAGAGATGATTTTGCATTTTGTAGTAATTATACTTGATCGCATAGCGGATAGCTATAATGAATTATTTAATACGAAGTTCTCGCGGGCAAGTATAAAATATAAAGTACTCGGAATCACGCACTATTTACGATTATTACGGTGCAATTTTTATAGCATCAATAGCTCTCTAAAATATCATACATTAAATTCTTATTACAATCATTCCATCGCGTAGTCATTGAAGTTCGTAGCTGGATTTACCGTTTATAGACGCACAGTAGTCAGATCGATATACACAACGATGAAGATTTGTGTTAATGCAGGATTTTAATACAGTTTACTCTAACTCCCGTACCGATAAACGTTGCGTGGACACTAAATGTTTGATAGTTCGTATTTTGACATATTTATCTGTTTAAGACTTATAAGCACTTTTTTATTGTCATAAAATACTTCCTTGCTAGTTGACAATAAGGTACCTTTAACTAAGTTATACTTATAGTTTAACGACTAAATACTTTAACTTAATATGACACTTTATTAAGGACGCATGCATTTAATAACCACTATTTAATTTACAAATTGCTATTGTATTTAATAAGTTACTTTTAAACTGATTAGATTAAGGTATAAATAAATCAAAAGGTTTTGATTAGTCATTCATATCAGGCAAAAAGTACGTATGTGAAAGCAATTAATTATACTTATGTCTTTTAGCAGTATCAGTTCATGTCTTATAAAAGTTATAATTTTTGTTCTATTACACAGAGTTAGGTATCTTGTTGAGGGTGGAATGTTTCAATATCGTCTCTAAAGATAACATCTATGACTAACGTTAGGTAGTGCCCTTATCCTATTAGTAAAAGGTAAAAGGCATCTATGGGATGTAAGGGTCAGTGTAAAGTGGACTATGTAACCCTTTGTTTATTGTGTGTAAGCGTAAAACAACATATTCGATTTTTGTTATTATACTTAGAGAAAGTTACGCGTAAGATACGCTTAAGATACTAAAACATAATCAACTGCAAAAGGATAAAAACATTATAACAATTTATTTGTTGAAAATAATTGAGGAGGCGGTATAAAAAATATCGAATCATCACACTACCAACGTCGGTATAATGAGGATGATTCGAGTGTTGCTAGCCTTTAATCATGGTAAAATTTCTCCCCTTCATTCTTTCCTTTTTGTGTGAGTTGAATCGAGAGAAAGTTACCGTTGCGTCGAGGAATATTGGGCGGTCGGTCAATCAACTTTATATAAAGCCTTTTCGTCCTTCAAGGACAGTCTGTGTTACAACTCGGCCCATCATTTTATGCCTCATTTCGGGCATTCGTCTGTAACATTATTGTTGCTTTGATTTAACTTTAAGTCACCATGTTAATTTATTTGTCCTATCAACTGCAAGGAATTTATATCATGTATTAAAAGTGACCGGCGCCTTTGTTTATGTAATAAAATAACTTTGTAGTTTTTTTCCGCGACATCGTCCACATTGCTTTCTTGTAAATTGTTTTGTTAAAAATAAGCTAATTGTATCTTTAGTATTCTGACGGTTTTATAATGTTTAACAATTGCCACACTTTCAAGACATGAGTTGATCAATAAACATACTTATACTTTATGACTCAACTAAAAAATCCGGATTACGGATGATAAACATCATAATTTTTGCGATGATACATGAAGAGCGTTTCATTTCACTGCCTTAGGCACAATTACTAAGTTTTAATTCAATTTTTAACGACGTTTAAAATAGGTATCTACGACCCGGATGGCAAAATGGTTAACACACCGGACCGCTAATCCGAGGGTCCTGGGTTCGATTCCCAGCGAGGCGGAAATTTGAATTATGAGTTTAAATTTCCGTTCTTGGTCTGGGTGTGTGTCCTTGTCTTGTGTGTTGTCCA
>DWPV01003939.1:0-14370 GCA_018251915.1 Urbanus proteus proteus
GTCCTCAGGGGTAGCAACGCATCTGTGGTCAACCTCAGGTAGGACCTTGATCTTATCTGAGGTTGATTACAGATGTCTATAAGCAGCAGTGACCACTAACCATCAGATGGACTGCATGCTCGTTTACTACTTCGATCATATAAAAAAAATCTTACTTGTCTCGTTGTCTAAGTTGTTTTTTGTTCTATTCATACTCCGATCCGTAATTCACCTACGCTTTAATATTATTATCTTATAAGCGGAGTAGGTACTTTTTAAAATTAGTAATACTGAATTTAATCCAATGACTACTAAAACATTATTTATTTATTTACCTATATATTTATGATTTTACGAGTGTAAAGACGAAATTACGTTTAAACTTTAGCATTTGCTTTAGATTTAATTGAATGTAGTTTGTTGAAAGCTCCCACGTATACTATACACGTGTACCGTGACGTTTCACCTTTACTGAGAATCGAAACTCACTGGAAACAACCTTTAACGTAGCTGTATTGCGCTCAAAAGACATCTACCTAAATATTACACACTAAGTAGAAACATGTGGATTATAAATTCTAATAAAATTATTTCTTCTTAAATAATTGTAACTGGGAAGGAAACCCGAGAAAACGTCAGTGTTTGTACTGTGGCGACTTTCAAGAGATGGCGCCACAAGTATTCTGAATCACGCTATCGAAGTATTCTCAATACCTTGCATATACTACTATAAAAATGCTGTGACGTTACAAACCCAAGTAGTAACCGTAGAAATAACAACGCACACGTCTGACAGTGTCCCATGAATACACCACGCTGCCCCAGTCTGTGCCACAAGTACCTTTTTTGCGACTACACATACCGCCCTCCAAGGATCGCTTGATGGACGGTTCGAGGGTTCTAGCTTCCCGCAGCCTTTTCAGTCACCTCTTACAACAGGCAGGGGGATACTGTACCCTATTCTGGCCCCGGAACTACAGAGACACAAGTACCTACCTACGTCATGACATAGACCGCCCACGCCTGCAAGTTCACCTTTCCAAGAACGCATTAGCATCGATCGGTTCTCGGTAAAGTTTATTTAAGCTGGTCACGCACTAATGTGAATTAATTAGGAATTTCCACTGACTGGTTTCAGTTCTAGAAAGTCGATATACCTATTAATTAGACTTACATTATGAAGTATTGGAAAAAGGGTTTCATTCTTGAATCGGTTCAAACCAACATAATCATAAATTTAAAATTAAGCATTTTAAAAACAATAACTATAATACCTATAACATAATACCTATAACACGAAACATATAAAAAATAAAATTACAATTTATAACTAAATTAAGTGGTTTTATTAAATGCATTACGTAATTTGACGTAGCATACTTTTATATTTGTATAGAATTAATATATACCTCCTGTGCGCTAAGCACTGGTCCACAAAACGTTTTTCGAATACTTGTATTTACTTCCTCCTAATTTAAAATAATAAGCAAAAAGGGGATTCATTTATAAGCGCTATTTTGGGGAAAATCCTCTAAGCTGGCAACACTGCTTATTACTGTCATGTACATATCCAGTCACTATGTTATGCAAATCCTCTCCTGCCATTCCGCTCTGCATAAGCCACGATCGCAACATGTGCTTGTTATCTGTATATTTTTGTTTGGCTTTATTTTCACGCTCTGTGACTGTATAAAAACTTTACATGACTGAGATTATCATTTTGTGTCGGGATTTACTCGTGAACTAAGATTAAAGTTTAATAGAACAGATGTGTCTATGTCTCTATTGTTCCCGTACATGATTTAACTAGTAATCTAATAATTAGCAAAGATCTAATTCTTATAAAGAATCTACTTTGAATAATCAATAATTGAATCAGAAATATTCTGATTCTGATTCTGCCATGAAAAAGGAATGAATAAAAAATTAATTGTACTCTTTCTTACTATGACCAAATAAAATTCAAAGGGAACGTAAATTTCATACAAAGAAAATAAAAATAAATACTTTGTGTTATGATCATTAAAATTAAGTAAGTGGTAATTTCAGACACGTTATTTTTACTTAAATCATTACATTTTCAAGGTAAAGTTATTTTTACATCGTTAAACTTTAACAAAGACATCATCTAACATTTAGGTATTTTGTGAGTGGAAATCTGAAAATATCACTTCGGTTACACCTCAACACCTCTGAGTAGTCAATTTTGTGACCTTTCTGTGAAATTCGCTCAAAAATAAGGCCATGGGAAGGTCAATTTCTCTAGCGAACCGACCAGACGAATATTTCTATATCAATAAAGGGTTCATAAATTATTTATTAGTTTCTATTAAGTAAGCCTAGCAACTACACCACAAACTACATATACTAGTTACATGCTGATCCCGCGGTTTCACCCGTGTTTAAAAAATTAAAAAGAAGTCCCGCTCTCCCGCGAGGGGGCCCGCTAATCCATTTTTCAAAAAAATAAAGTAGCCTATGTTACGCCTTAGATTTTCAGCTACCTTCCAGCGAAAGTCCCGTCAAAATCGGTCCAGCCGTTTAGAAGATTACCTCAAGCAAACAGACAGACAGTCATTTTATTAAATTGCGTTTTCATTATTGGTATCACGTATACTTTGATACACTGATTTGATCTATAAGAATAAATTATACAGAATATAATACAGGACTTTGAAATAAATCTATTACTTACCTTTACTTACTTAGCAATATTAATTAGGTACAGCTTATTTATCCTTTTAAATATTAAATACAACATTTATTAGTACAAAATTAACGTTATCATTTATTATTTCTTGTTCAATTTGAATTGGAAAGGTTGATTACGTATTTATGAAGCTTTATCATAATGAAGGCTGTTAATGAATCGCGCATAACGGCTATGATAAATACTTAATAAGATTTATATAATCGTATTTTCCTCTTTTCCTCACTTTTAATTTTCGTCTTAATTAGATTTGATATATTTATAAAATGATTTAAACTTATATTTTTGTTTAAAAAAGGGTTTCTTAGATAATATGCGTCTGTTTTACCCTACTTTTGACCAGAAGTCAAACCTGGAATTTATCTATTCCAGGCGACGACGATGGATGATGACGTCATAGTTTGTCACTTAGATTGTTATTATTACAATATCATAACAATAGAGACTAAAAACACACTACCCTCAGTGTATGTATATTATACTTAGCTAAAAATACAATAAGGCAATGTAATTTAACCAGTATTATCTTTGGAGTATACGTTAAACCGCTGGTCTCGGTTAGTACAACTTAATAGCTAATTAGAATACATTAAACTGTTTGCCCAGTTTGACCATCTACCTATGCAATCTTCCACCAAACCGCATTAGAGCAGAGTAATATAGGTAGTGTATACTCCAGGCCTCGCCCAGTTTCAAAAAAAGGCTTACAGCGATAAAGATAAAAAAGGCGACGAAGATAAAAAAAGCTTGCACCCGGTGTAGTAAAATACTAAACTCATGTCCATCAAGGAAATATACGTCACTTAACGGTCCATGGAGTGGACGGTTCGTCACCCGGGAACCATTACGTGAAGGCACGTATTGCGATACCCGTGAAGTTCACATTGCCGTAATAAAACGGCAGCGGGAAATTGCCGTAACGGGCCCGCTGTGACGTGTTTTGACGCGTTTTTGTGCAGATGTTTGTGATGGATATTCAGGATATTCTTTAAAGATACAGTAAAACATTATTTTTTACGAATTACGGAAAAAACTCCTAAAGGTTGTAGAACGTTTGGATCGATTGCGGCATCACCATTTTCTCTGTTTTTGCCTTATAACAACAGGCGCTGCTATGTTCTGGTTTGAAGGGTGTAGTAAGAGGGATATACTTATTCGAGTTATTCCAGATTAGTTCTCAGGGGTAGTCCGTGTCTAATCTTATCTGGGATTGACTACCATTACATGAACCGTTGCGATACCCGTGATAAAACAGGAATTACACCATAGGTATTCTGCTAGGTAAAAATTACATTTTTTTACTTCGTATCCTAATTTAAAATAGAAAATCTCCGATTTTAAGATAAAAATAATCTATAGTATAGTCTGTATAGTATAGTAGAGTTATACACCATGTTTTATTTATTTTATACTTATGTACACACAGAAAAAGAACATATAAAAATAGTACTGTACAAAGGCACTGCTTGTTTCTAAAAGAACTTTTTTATTTTTATTTTGCAAACTTTTTTTTTCAAAAACATTTTCCCACTTCCTTGCTTTACTAACTCAACCTCAACGAAGTTAGTTTTACTACAACATCAGTTTTTGGAATAGCAGTAACTTTATATTTAGTTATCCAACATTTTCAACAACGGTTTTAACCAATTACAGTTAACAGTCATGACAAAGGTGAACAATGTCGGTCCAATTTATGCTCGTTTGTTACTTTGATTTAACTTTGTTTTGAACATTAGATTAAGTAATTGCTGGACAAATTGCATGTATTCTGGGGTTTTGAAAACTAGGTATTAACGACTTTGACCAAGGTGTTCTAAAATACAAAAGCATAAAACCGATTTTTTATATGATTTCGTTATATAAAATAATATAATGCTTTTGCCCGCGGCTTCGCACACTTCTCTACTATTTAATGGACGTTCTCTATACAAATAAATAAAATTGAAGTGTCTGTTTGTGGTTTCAAAATAACAAATTTTTACTCAATGCATATGAAAGCATACACGATACCTATAACGAAAATGTAATTTTTTTTTGTCTGTCTGTCGGTCTGTCTGTCTGTCTGTCTTTTTGGCTGAAGTAATCTTCTAAACGGCTGAACCGATTTTAATGGGACTTTCATTGGAAGATAACTGAAGGCCTAAGGCGTAACATAGGCTACTGTAACTTTTGAAAAATCCATAAGCGCGCGCTCCACGCAATGGCGCGCGCCATCGCGGGAGAGCGGAATGACATTTATATTTAAATATGTGTTCTTTTTAAATTTTTTGACGCGGGTGAAACCGTGAAGGTCAGTTATAGGCACATATAAATCTTCCTCTTGAATCACTCTATCTATTAAAAAACCGCATCAAAATACGTTGCGTAGTTTTAAAATTCTAAGCATACTAGGGACACATAACGAAAAGCGAATTTTTATACTATGTAAAGACAAATCTATGACGCATGGGTTTTATAAATAGAAATAAGAATACTATAAGCAATCGAGTTTGAATAAGAAATGTGGTGCGTTGGCAGTTATATAATGAACTCTACCATTAAGTAGGACATTCAAACAAGATCATAACATAACGATTATATTATTACAGTGTATTCAACGTTATATCTCATTGTTCCAGCCATGTCGTCCTGTAGACTAGCGGCGTGTATAGCCGCGCTGGCCGCAATCAGCTGGACGCTGCCCGGCACGCTCTCGCTAGACCTCAACCGGCTCTACGGACACCACACTAAGCGCTCTGGTGAGTGTCACAGTAGTGATGTACCGGATCATGAAAAATTTATTGGATATGAATTCCGATATCCGGCACATCACTATTTCTAACCGACTTCAAAAAGGAGGAGGTTCTAAATTCGAGTGTAGTTTATATGGATGTTCCACGATATCTCTGTCATTAGTGGGCCGATTTGGATTGGATTCTGTTTTTTATTATTATATTGCAGTAGCAAACACGCATGAAGATCTCCTCATTGTAAATTGTACGCATGGGTACCTGCGATCAACCCATATCTAATTGGAATAATATGTGAAGTCAATCACAAATGCATTGCTAACTTTAAGGAGTAAGATGGAATGCCTCGCAAAGGTAAGTCTATAAGTACTATAGAAGGGTGTGGTAAAGGAGAGAAAACACAACGACGCTTCACTAGTATGAAATAGATAGATGCTATGAAGCCTCTTATTGAGTAGAGAGGAGCAAGGACGGCGAGTAGAGTGTTATTTACTGAACTGGTTTTGATAAAAAAAATTATTCGAGACAAACAGACTTAGTCCAACCGTCGTTGTTCTAGACCGTCATAACTGAGGGATTAGGACGCAAATCCCATTGGGAGCTGAATTACTTACTATTAACATTGTTTTTAACTGCTTTTTACAATTCATATAAAATATTAGCAATCTTATAACATAATTTATTTCAGGTTGTACCTGAAATAGGCCTGAAATAAATTAACATAATATTGAAAATTGGATTAACGTATTATCCAATCAGATTGCAAATTACCAACCACCAATCATAATTATTGTAACTTAGTAAATTGCCTGCATTGATTTACAATCTAAGCTTAGCCTATTAATTACGATAAATGCGACGTGAAGACAAACATATTAATTAGTTATTTGTTTAAATGGATTTGCTATTCATTGTAGAATTTATTAAAAAAAACTCATAGTCGGTACTTAACAAAGATATGCCTAGATAACGTTAAACGTTTGCTTTTTAAGCTTAAAAATTTAAATTAAATCTTCTAAAACAGGGATTTAAACAAATTGAAAGCGAAGAGTCTCAACAAAAATCAGGTTTACCTACATAACAAATATTACTTAAATCCTAAAATAGCCTAAACGGTCTAAAATCGTAAGAAACTCCACTAAATTGAACAAAACAAAGCAGTGCAAAACAATAGGATGCTTTCATCTGTTTGTTTTATTGCCGGCGCAAATTCTAATACATCTCACGGAATATTCCGGCGCGCAATTTGCGTCAGATTGCCAAGTACAACGTAATTCCCGCGCCAATGTAAAATTCATGTTTTGTGTATTCTTGTAATACGAGTATTTCCTTGTGCAGAAATATGTAATCCACTGGCTTAAGGCTGTAAGACGCAATTAGAGATTCTGAGACGTTAATAAATATAAGCTACATAAATTCTGATAAGTCGTTATAAAATAATCAATATGTTAATGCATCCCAACGGAAATGGCGGATATCAATTAGTCTTCTCATTACATGATCATTTTAATATTTCAGATTCTATATTTTTAATGATGTCATTATAATGACATACAAACATGCAAACAATGAAGTACCTACTTAAGGAAACTTCCTTTGAAAATTTTAATATGGTATTTTACGCAAAGTTCAAAAATGTTTACCGCTTTGTTTTGCTTGCTTTAAGCTTTACAGTACCCTGAATTTACATGATAATTTACTCTTAAGTAGTCTTTCTAACCAAGAAAAATATCAACAATTAGGATAGCTTTAAACTCTATGAAGATAGTTCTAACATAACGACCGCATTCTTCTTCACGAAAAAACACTGTCACGAATGTGATGGTAGATTATCTAAAAAGATAAAAAAGATTTTGTATAAATCAATTTTAATAAATGAGATTTGAATTTTAATTGAACTCTGTAACTTTAGCACCAAAACGTGACTTTTAATTTTATTTATGTAACGTATTGGGCTATAAATCACTGATAAAATTGTATTAATAATTCATATTCGAATGTTCATTGGTATGATAACTAGTTACTATTCACTATATTAATTACTTTTAAACTAGAAACACGATACAATAATATTAGTTCTGTTGTTGTCCATAATAAAATATGGTCACGCGTAGCTTTGTTCTAAAATTCTACGTGAAATGAATGTATTGCTTATTTATACATACTTTTATTCTTTAATTATTTAAATAATAATATTATCTTTTCTCTCCACATTGTATTGTGCACAAAAACTTGTTAAATAAATAAATCATTAGGCAAACTTTTGTTATTATCAATTGGCAACCTATTTTAGGTAAATAAAAAATAAAATAAAATTGAAAAATGCAATACATGTTTACCTACTTAATTTTTTCAAAAATGGTTTTGGTTGAAAATCGATCACTGTAAAAAATTATAGTAATTGATATCACTTTATTAAAACTATTCCAACAATATTGATGTGTCTGTTATTTTTGATATAGATAAGTTAGGTTCCTAAGCATATTTAAGTAGCATTAAGATTTATGTCACCAAATTCAATGAAATTATATCAGATTGGTTCAGAGGTTGCGTCTGGCTGCCAAATACGTCGTATTCCCGAATTGCCTTAAAATTTATGCTCTTTAATGGAAGTTACATCGTAAATCAAGTAACGTACCTATTACGTCTTTCGTTATCTCGCCTTGAAGTATATCTTAAAAGAAACTATAAAGTAAATATTCGAAGTACATTAGAAAAATCAGCATTAGGTATACAAAATAAGTTAAAATGTAATTTTGTCTCGTAATTTGATATCATAAAGTAAAAGCTTACGCCCTTTGTTTAGCTTTCTAAAATAATATTTTTTCTAAGTACATATCTATATCATTTAAATGTCTTTTTAGAAGGTCGAAATAGCATACGAGCAAGTAATCCACTTGATAAGGTGTTCACTGCCTGAGTGCACTGTGTTCAACCTAAAGTCAATCACTAAAGCCTTGCCGCTCTTGAAAAGTCTTTCATCAGTGGCAACAGTGGCATGACCACCATCTTAGTCAAGCCAAAGCTCATACTCTCATACATACATACCAAGTCAGCCGGCATCTACATGTACTCTTCCAACGATTCATTCAAATTCATTGTTCTTTGACTACATAAGGAATTCTTACGTCACAAATTAATATTCAAGAACTTGATTTAAACGCGTAGAATTAACTTAGGTGTACCGTATACCATAGTATTCAAAGTACTCTACCCACATCCCTAGTTTGCGTGTATCAACGTAAATTACGTCAGATTGGCAAGTTTAACAAAATTTGCGTCAAATTGCCAAGTAGAACATAATCCCACTCTGATGTAAAATTTACGTTCCTTAATGGAATTTACATAATAAATTAAGTTACTATTATGCCCCTCAGATGTGCCTACTCTTGCCATTAGATTTCTCTTAAAGTTATACAATAAAGTGCTTCGAAGAAATCAAATTTAACAAAAAAGCGGATTGTTTTTCACTATTCCCTAAATTGCCTTTTACTCTAAACGTCAACAAGAAAAAGCCTATTTTGCTAAAATATCTGCCTATATTTAGAGCCTACGTCTAGTCATTAATCCACCCCAAGAATTCTATCTGGGACGAGAGAAAATTAAAAGGGCCGAAGGGTGCTAAACAAAAGTGTATAAAAAACTAGGGACAAAGCCTTATGATTGTGTTTCACTATTAGCGAGAAACACTCCTATCCACAATTTATTTTTGAAAAAAAAAATAGCAATGTCAGAAAATAAATTCCCTCGATTTTGTCGTTTCTGTTTATTGATAAAAATAAGTTATACTTTAAATTAAAAATGCGTTGCCTATCTTGGTCTATATATGTAAAAAAGTAAGGCGAATTATAATTTGGAAGTAGCAAATAAACAAGCAGTCCACCTGATGGTAAGTGGCCACTGCCGCTCATGGATACTTGTGATCCAGCTCATATAAGATAAAAATCCCACCTGAGATCAACCCCTGAAGACGGATAGGTCTAAGGAAGACATATAAACTTATACATCTCAGATAAGTATGTATGTCTTCCCTACCACACTGTTCAGACCAAGACGGCAGCATTGAACATTGTAGTGGTGGTGCCTCCGGAGTCAAAACACAAGGTGTTCTTCAAACCTTCAATTCTTTTCTTTTAGGCTATCAGACCAGTGCCTAAATAGGACAATACAGCCTCCCTGTTTCATTATTACTATTGTCACAAGGGAAAGTCTATTATCCTGCTGCGGCGAGGCGTCCAGTTAATTTCTTTCTTTTGTGTTTTCTGAGGAAAGAAAAGCTTCTGAAACAGAGCGTACTTGACAAAATTTAATCTATAAAATAGATTTTGTTTATTCAAGTTCAAATGAGCTTTGGGAATTAAACGTCAAGCGTAAAAGTTAATTAATAAAATAATGTCGTCTCTTAATTTCATTTCCTTGGCGGAAATACTGTTTACGAACTTATTATTACAATTTTGTAAACAATGAAAAATACAGGACTTAATTTAATGGTCTGTTTGTGATTCATATATTGCATCACAACTAGGGTAGCCAACCGTACTACATACTAAAGTATTGTACGTTATTTCAGGTAATTGTATTGTTCTCACTCACACAAAAAAATACACTCACTCTCTCTCTCTCACACACAATAAAATACACAAAATACTTTATTTGGCATAATTTGATTTAAAAGTTTTAGTATTTAGGAGTTTTAGTTTAGTTTTAAAACGAAATTTTGTCGATTGGTGATGAATCGAAGTCGCTACTCGCCAGCGCGATATACCTTAAGCACTCGTCGTTTTTAACTATTTCTGAATGCAACCTAACCTCAAATGTCAAAGTGTACTTTATTTTATACTTTGAACTTTTTTTCTTACCTATAATAACCAATATACTTTATCTACAAAAGAAAAAGGTGGCAACCCTAATCACAAATGCTCCTATTTATGCCTTATGTCAGTATTAATTACTCCTGTATTCTATACATTAAACGGTAGATGACGTACATAAAGCGTTCTAACTTAGTCCCCAGGGATAGTAATACTTCACCGACACGTTGCTATGTCCCTATCCCGAATACTAAGTGAGAAATACCTTCAATCCAAAATAAGGTATTAAATACAACGTAAAAAAAATCTTAAATGTCTCTGGAGAGTCCTACGGTCCTAACCGAATACTAAGTGACAAATACCTTCAATCCAAAATAAGGTATTAAATACACCGTACAAATACAACGTAACAAAATCTTAAATATCTCTAGAGAGTCCTACTATCCCACCCGACTAATAAGTGAGAAATACCTTCAATCCAAAATAAGATATTAAATACAACGTAAAAAAAATCTTAAATGTCTCTGGAGAGTCCTACGATCCTACCCGACTACTAAGTGACAAATACCTTCAATCCAAAATAAGGTATTATATACAACGTAAAAAAAATCTTAAATATGTCTGGAGATTCCTACGATCCTACCCGCTAACAAGTGACAAATACCTTCAATCCAAAATAAGGTATTAAATACAACGTACAAATACAACGTAAAACATCTTAAAAATCTCTGGAGAGTCTGGGAAATACTACAAACTTATTTTTAAACTGCAGACAAACTGAGATATTCTGCTAAAAGAGCAACGATACCAATCGCCATTTTAAACGGCTGCAAAAAACCCTTTTAAAATTAATGAGACAAAAGCTCTAGAGGATCTTGTTCAAGACTGAAATTACAGTGTAACTTTAAGAGCAAACTAAGAATAGAAGTAATGAATTTAACGAAGACTAGCTACAGTTTTATTAATATTCCCTGAATAAAATTCTTAAGTTACAATGGTTTTTATTAAGATGAGCGCGTTGTAAAATGATTGTTTTTTATATAACATGGGAATAGCAAACGAGCTTGCAGTCCACTTGATCGTAAGTGGCAACAGCTGCCCATAGACATTTGTAATCAACCCCAGATAAGACTCTTAATTGAGGTTGGCCCTGAGAACTAAGTTGGAACGCCTCGAATGAGTATGTTTCCTTTACCACATCACACCTTTCAAACCAGAACACAACAGTGCTGAACACTGCTGTTATAACGTTAGGGCACCAAGTGTGAATTTCCGGATTTCAGACACACTTGAGAATTTGTTTTTAAAGACCTCTTAAGCGTGCAGATTCCCTTTTCCGTTATTATAAATAATTAATTCTTAATACTTACACACATTATTGAAAAATCAAGTCAGTTCGAACATCGGACCCCACGATCCAACTACTAGAATATCACCCCGAACAACGAAACAAGTAGTAAATAGTTTTCAAATTAATATTTCATGGTCTGAAAATTCAAAACTGTAGCACCCGTACGCCCACACGAGTACTTTATAATTACTTATCGTCAACCTCGGGAACTTTTAGAGTAATTAGAAATGTTATGAGGTCTAATTACTAGACGGTCTAACATCAAAACGATGTTATTCCATTAGACCTCATTATTTTCGAAATATTCATGATGCTCTCTAAATCAGAATATCTTAGAATACAAATCATAGATATAGACTAAATGTCATAGTAACAACATTATATAACGTAGAAGATACATAATCGATCTATTCATCAGCCTTTTGAGGTCCAGTGCTGGACATAGGCCTCCCCTAATTGGCGCCACTCCAACCGGTCCTGTGCCTTCTGAATCCAGCGGTTTCCGCTGTCTTCTTCATGTCATCAATCCACCTGGTCGAGAGGCGGCCGGTGGTTCTTTTCCAAACGTAGTTGCTATGCGTGGACCTTTCTTCCCAAACGGTTATCGATCCTTTAAGCGATTTGGTCTACCCATTGCCACTTTAGTCTCCTAATTTTGAGAGCTATGTAGGTAAATGTCCCATACCTACAAAGATGAAGACTAAACAACTCGATCTAGACCAAAACGGTTAAGAACATGGTTTTTCTCTCGTATTTATTAACCTTTTCCTGTTTTTATTAGCGTGTGTCCGAAGAATTAATAACCTTTTGGATAATAAAAACAAGAAGGTGTAATAACACTCATTTTTGGACGGAATTAGTGGGAACCATGTAATATCAGGATCCCTTGAGGACTTGCTTCACCGCGATAGATTACAGATATGGAATTTTCCAAAAATAATTTGGCTTTATATATCTACGCGTTAACAATGTTTATTAGGTATGTGAGTATATGGTGTTAGAATATTAGAATTTGAAATATATGACGTTGTTGAGATATTTAAGTTTTTATGGTCCTAAGACTAGAGTAAAATCGTTTTGCACTGCAAGGCCTGCAAGGGGCAACGTTTAGCGTTAAAAACAAATTTCGTGCCCATGAGCGACAGTAGCCACTTAGTGGGTTGCATGCTCGCTACTTCAATAATATACTAAAAAAAAGAACGTGAAAAGAGAAAAATATTCTTAAAAACGTTGTCTTGTCCTATTTACTTAATGATGATGAAATTCGCTGCTCGTTGGCAATGAACCACATCTCTTATATCCATTTGAACGTCTGAAAGTATCTTCATACTAATTGCTGCCTCACGTTCAAATTAGACCGGAAAGGTCCGTCTGATTACATCTTCCCAAAAACATTACCACGTAATGGAATAATTGAAGAAGGGACGTGAAAAGAACGGAATTTCTATAATTTGAGAATTCGCTCTTGAGTTTGTTTGCGCCTTAAAATTGGTTTGCGGTTGAATGGTTTTGATCAGGTTTAATGGACCTATTTCCATTAGTATTACCGAAGTATTATGATGTTTTTTAAGACTAGCTGTTCCCTGCGGTTTCACCCGCGTTAAAGAAGTAAAAAGGCGTACATACGTAAACGTAAGTGAGTAAGAAATAAATTTAGGCAATACTAGTAATATGTTGTTTGAGCATTGTCAGATCGGTAGTTTTTGGACTAAATTATCACAGTGAATACTATTTACCGTGATAAACCATAACCAAGCGGGCTAAGCCGCGTAAAAAATAGTAACAATTATGAGAACATTCCACACAACTCCAATTGTATACTGTAACAGTTTCCTTTGCATTTCAGAATACTGCCACCCGTACGAGCCCTTCAAGTGCCCGGTGGACGGCAACTGCATCTCGATCCAGTACCTCTGCGACGGTGCGCCTGACTGCATCGACGGGTACGATGAGGATTCGAAGCTTTGCACTGCTGGTTTGTACTTATTTTGTACCTTATTTTGTATTTTTACCTAATCTATATACTAATACCTCAGATAAATAAAATAGGTAGATTACTCACCGCCTTGTATTTGAATAAGGCTAAAGAACTACGCTACTTTTATCTATTTATACGCACACACTTACACAAAACTAGCAGTTTCTTGTCATTACCTTTAGTTTATTTACGCTCACATAATTACGAATGATGGATCTACCTACTTTATTTACCTGAGATTCTGTACCTAATCTAAGTATATACTAATACGTGAAGAAATCTACCTGTTCTTTTTTTTTAATAATGCGCGCATGCAGATGTATGAGTCTAGGCGTACGAGAAAGTTAAGCAGTAAAGATTACTAAAAGATAATTTTCTGTAGTGAGGTAGGTAACTGTTACAAACATTATCAAATTAAGAGAAAACTGAAAAATACTGACAATGTAAGCACACATATCAGTCAACTGTAACAAATAAGTATTTATTTCTTTTGAGTGTTACTTAGCTTTAACCTAAATTTATTTTTTAAGTATGGCCGAATTTTGATCATTTTGACGGGACCATTAGTAATATACCCATTCATTTTATACCCCTTTTTGGGGTATTTAAGTAGATACCCCAAAAAAAGGGGAACCCGGGCAAAATCGATGCGACTGTTGGGAATACCCATTATGCCCACGACAACAGATTCGTGCTTGGGATCTTTAATTCTATATCTTTAAGATCAGTTTTAAAAATCCATTATTTAAATTTTTCCTTTGCATATTTCATTTGGTACATTCAATCCAATTTGAAAAGAACTTTGTGTCAGT
>DWPV01003940.1:0-14367 GCA_018251915.1 Urbanus proteus proteus
ATTTATGTGCGTATTAGAAATTAATTATCACTTGCTTTACGGTGAAGGAAAACGTCGTGAGGAAACCTGCAAATCTGCTCCGAATTATTTTATGTCTAACAAAACTAAGTGGTGCATATAAAGACTTATTGGAAGCGTTGTTTCATCGTGTAATGTGTTACAAATTGGAAGCAATGAGCATCATGTCAAACGCCGTCCCGCCGGGATAGAGCAAGGGGCGGTGGAAATCTCTTAATCAAGGAACAATATGAGATCCCAATTTTGTTTGCTTAATGGTTGTTTACGTATAAACTGCTAAACTGCTGTATCTGCACTTAATACAGAATTTGATAGTTTACATAATGATAACAGCAAAGAGATAATGAGCAGTAATAACCTAATGGTTGAAACTTGGTCTATCAATTGGGGGACGGAAGTTAAAATCCCAGACACTCTGATTTATATGCGTGTTAGAAATTAATTGTCACTTGCTTTAACGGCGAAGAGGAATATCTTGAGGAAACCTGCACACCTGAGAGTTCTTAAAAAAAGTTCTCAAAGCTGTGTAAAGTCTACCAATTCACACTTGGTCAGCGCGTTGGACTATGGCCCAAAATCCCTCTCATTGAGAGGAGACAATAGACATACCCAGCAATAAGACAATTATGGGTTGACGACGAATACCGACAAACGACAAAACTCCGACTAAATCGTCTTTGGTTAATTCGGCTTTGGTTTGATTGTTTTAACATTTAAGAACAAAATATAAAACTGCATGTAATAAATATTTCCTCAACATACATACAACATAAGAACTGGTATAATCACAGCCAAAGCCTGCAATTATATGGATATTCATATATACTTGTGGTTAGATATATCTGCAGGATACCTAAATCCTTTCAGAAACTAAGTTACATTTCTTGTTAACGTGAGGTCTAACAAATCAGGATCAATGAACATCGTGTCAGACAACATTGTCTCGCCGGGAACACGGACGGGTGGCAATCAATCATAGAGGGCGCGATGTGTCTCGATAGCGACTGTGCCTTTGTTTGATAGAGACTTTGTTCTCTTGAAATGCATTTATTGTAAAAAATAATTATGTTGTTATACTGCTGTTTAAGCAGATCCTTGTATAAAATCCAAGGCTCATTAAATGCATGTAAAATTCAAACATTATTATTTCTTATTCCATTATTTCTTCAAACATCCGGGCAGTTCTAACTTAGTCCTCAGAGGTATAGTCGCATCACTAATCGACCTCAGAAACTATTGTAATCTTATCAGGGCCTAATAATTATAGATATCGAAGCACCAATGATTCGACTTACCGAATCAATCTGGTAGATAATATTAATTCTAATTTACTACCCTTATTGTTACTATCACTATTTTATCATCATAAAATATTTATGATATATGTATATTTTCAACGAAATTACCATATAATTATCACTGATACATCATGACATAATATTAATAATATAGCAGTAAAAAATGTATAAACGTTTAATGCTTAAATACTACAAGTAAAGAACAAAATGTACGTGGAACGTACGTAGTAATTATTAAGGTCTTCCTTTGCGGATGACACCGCGCGACACATACATACATACATATATGTATGTACATAATACGTGTTTGATCGTAGCGGAAGCATAATGCGTTTGTGATAGCTGAAGTTAAGTAATAACGCTTGTAGCTTTATTGCGTATGAAGATGGATACGAAATTACCTACGTTTCCTACTTTCAACTACGAGTACAATCAATTTTGTGTAAGTAATTTCTACACGAGCGGTATAACTTTATTAGTTAGACTAATTTGATTTTCTCTTCAATTGCCTTACAACGATGTCTAAAAGGAATAAGTAAGTACTCTTGGTAGAAACGAGTATCGTGATCCGCAGAAAATCTATACAAATAAATAAAATTGAAGTAACTGTTTGTGATTTTAAAATAACAAATTTTTACTCAATGCGTATGAAAGTATACACGATACCAATAACGAAAATGCAATTAAATTATTTTTGTCTGTTTGTCTGAGGGAATCTTCTAAACGGCTGGATCGATTTTGACAGGACTTTCACTAGAAAATAGTTGAAGGTCTAAGGCGTAACAAAGGCTACTTTTATTTTGGAAAAAAGCTTAAGCGCGCGCGCCACGCGCATGCTGGTGCCGTCGCGGGGGACCGGAGTTATTTATGTTTAACGCGGGTAAAACTGCGGGGATCAGCTAGTGTATTCATATGTTTAACCACTTAACTATTCAAATATCCCGATAGAAAAGCATTTCTGTAATGGTAACTTTGCAAGCTTATTTTTGGTTCGTATTATTTTCATACAAAGTTAAGTAATTTGTTATTATTGGTATTACGAATTCGTATTTTGACGCATTTCTACTTACTCTAAGGGATTATTTTATAGAAACTGTTTTCTTTTAAATTTAATATACGATTGTGTTTGCGATGAGAAATAATATTAGGAGAGTAGGTGCAAATGAATATTTACAAATCAATTGAATACTAATAGAAAATTACTAGGTATTTAAATTTCATGAAACTAAAGGTGACTCACGTAAAACCTCAAGTATTCTTTACCAGTCTTTGCGGCTAAGCGAAATTGTAATTTAAAATACAAAATAATATGCGGTCTCTCCAAAATTAAAAAAAAATAAGCTTAACTTAATAAAACAAACAAACCAGAAGTGTCATTTAAAGAGCCGCAATACACTAACAGCAAATTGGTCGTTAATAACCGCATGCACGGTTGTCGCCCTACTGACCTCGTGCTGTGACCGATATCCGCACTAGTGGGGTGACTCACGGTACTATTTACACACCCACCACGGAAGATTCGGTCACAATCGAACCGCACTATGATACTAATGTAGTCGGTATATGTATGATATGTATGTCTATTTATTCTTGATATGTCAGTAGCAGTATTGTTAGGTGTACTTTATTGATTTTTTTATCAGTTAGGAAAAGTATTCAAAATATTTGAGGTATTTTTTAAAATCATCCACTACATATATTGCAAATTGACTTTGACCAAAATGGCGAATGTTTCATATATTTATATTTTATTGTAAGTTATAAGTAAGTATATATTTACAAGAGCATACAATTAAATGTATTTGAAACCAGAATCAAAACAAATCCTGTGTTCTAGGACAGAAACCAAGGATATTTAATTATTTTTCCTTATAAATATAATGTAAAAAGGTTAGCATTCTTTCATAAGTTTCTACCTAACATCATGCAGAGGGCGACAAGAACTGTCGGCCTACTAACCTCTTGTACACGCAATTTTCAACACATGCACAATCCCTTACAGCCGGTGCATTTTGCCATTTACCGCAAAACAGTGAACAAGTCTAGTTAGAACTAGCTGGTGCCCGCGGTTTCACCCGCGTTTAAAAGTGAAAACGAATACATATATAAACATAACTGAAAACCCGCTCTCCTGCGAGGGGGCCGCAAGCGCGTGGAGCGCACGATATTCTTTTTTCAAAAATTAAAGTAGTCTATCTTACGCCTTATATATCTTCAGCTGTCTTCCAGGGAAAGTTCCGTCAAAATCGGTACAGCCGTTCAGAAGATTACCTCAGCCAAACAGACAGATAGACAAAAAAATAATTGCATTTTTGTTATAAGTATCGTGTATATTTTCATATGCATTGAGTAAAAAAATGTTATTTTGAAATCACAAACAGACACTTCCATTTTATTTATTTGTATAGATGAGAATTTCGGCCAAAGTTGACTCTGACCAAAATCAGTTGGTGGATTTCATATACCCTTAGGAACCTCAGGTATGAAGGTTCCCTTAACGTTTTCTTTTACCATTCAGTACCTACGAGTATATCAGATATAAATGACAAAATATAATACATATATAAATGACAAACCACATACGAGTACATTTCTTCTTGCAGTTGACCATACTCGTGCTCAATTACCTACTTGTTTTTTGCTGGTTTTTAGATTATTTATAGAAATTTTATAATATCGTGTCATCCCTACTACTTCACAGTGATCAAATTAACCTATTTAATGATGAATACCCAAAAAAACATTATAATAAATAAAAAAATACATCGAAAACTTTTAACGACCTTCTAGTAGATATCTTTATCAATGCCTACAGGCATTGTCGACGATACTCTAGAAACCTTGTGCTCAAAAGAAAAACTTAAAAACGATAAATCAATATATCGTTCGCGACTATGGCCGCAACTTCATTGAAGAGCCTCTTATTTCCCTCCGCATAGAATGAAGATACGCTATAGAACTCAAGCTTAATAATTCTTCTACGTTGTAAGTAAAATCCACCGCAAATATAAAACGGGGTCGTATTATTAAACCAGGTACTGAGTTGAGGGTGGATCAACGGTTCCGGACCAGGCCGATTTAAAATTAATGCCACCTCGGCGAAAAATGACAAAAGTTAATCGTTGCATTGTTTCGGTTTAATGGGTATAAATGTTATACTTTTATTTGCTAAACGTAGCAAGCTACTGTTCGCCTAAGTAATTCACTACCTACGACGGAATTTGAGAAATAACTTGAAATAATGCGAAACATCCGTTACCAGAAAACTACTATTATCTATATTTTGGCCGAGTAGGTATTTAGGTAGGTACTGCCACATTTTGTTCTAGCGTGAGACAGTTTTCCTAACACTTAGTAATGCTTTTAAGGCAGAAATAATTACGTAGTAGTTACGCATACGCATTTAAACCACGGACGGAATTCTAGTGCTTCAGAAATAAATTATTTATTGCAGTCTTCAGATAAAAATATCAATCTACCTTGGATTTTAAAAATTGTACCAGGCAAATGAGCTGTTCTGGTCGTATTAAGGGATTTTTGCTCAAATATCAGGGATAACATTTATCAGGGCATTGTATTTAAAGCAGTGAATTGTGCGTGATGGATGAGCGACAGTCGAACGAACGCCGCGTCATTGTGACCCAAATAAACAGGAATTGTCTGGAAACAATCTACGCAGGTATCGGCTATAGTTAAATGATAGACAAAATGGGTGCTCGTTAATTTGTCTATTGTGGCAATGGATTGCAAGTGAATCCTATGTGATATAATTGTAACGGTTTCAAAGAATACGGTGTCGTCGTCAACTCAATATTGTCCCACTGCTGGACACGGGTCTCCCCTCATTGTAAGAGGGTTTTAGGTCTTAGTCCACCGCACTGGCCAAGTGAGAATTGGTAGACTTTACATACCTTTGTGATTTTTAGGTACTCTTAGGTGTGCAGGTTTCCTCATGATGTTTTCCATCACTGTTAAAGCTACTGATAATTAATCTCTAATACGCACTTAAATCAGGGATGGCCTGTGGCCTGAGATTTGAACGTCGGACCTCCCGATTGAGAGACCGAGTTTCAACCATTAGGCTATCACTGCTCATAAAGAATACGGCGTGGTAGATTGTAATTACTCTTCTCTTCTTGCCTTTTAAATAAACAGTAGGTACACGTTGTTTCAATATGCAGGGATTACGGATAGTACCCAATCTAATGTTTTGAAATGTCAAGGCTAAACAAATATTATTACCCAATAATAACAACCGGCCTGATATTCAGTTTTAATATTTGCGGTAAATTAACAGTTAATAACTTGAGCTTACCTTACGTTTAACACCACTAATGTATAAACCAGTCCTAAGACAATAAACCAGCTGTAGCGCAATGGGAATACGCTGAGCATAGGGTGCAAAATTAACATTAGGTAAATAAGGTGAGGTATGCTGCAAATCCTCTTATCGCTCAATCCCTCTCGCCTATTTCTGCCTTTCTATGCTTTGCGCCTCGCGGCGTGCCAAGAGCAGAGCCGACCAAAATTACTGTGCCTTTAATGTACCCTTATATCCGACCCTTCCCTGTTCTCCTCTGAACATTGTTGTGGGTCTAATTCTATGTTATTTTTTCTAAAAAATCAGGAAGTATTTAGAAACATATTCTTTATAATTAATCCGTATAAATTTCACGCTTATTGCTGTCATTCTATGTTTTGTGCCTCGCGGCGTGCCAAGAACAGAACTGACCAAATTACTTATTGTTCGTATTTAACTTGTTATCCGTATCTCCTGATTTTAGTCTGAACATTGTCGTGGGTCTATTTCAGTCTTATTTAAACTTGAAATTCATAAACTATTTAAAAACATATCTATTTAAATCAATACACATTTATGATTCATTTATGGTACATTTAACATCGATTGCTGTCTCTCTATGGTTTGCGTCTCGCGCCGTGCCAAGAGCAGAGCCGATCAGAATTACTACTTGTAATTACTTTAATTCTGTGTTATTTTATCAAGAAATTCATGAAGTACTTCGAAATATATTCATTATCACTAATTCATATGATTTTATGTTCTTTAATTTTTTTACACCAGAGTTTCCCAAACCTTTTCGTCCAACGCCCATTTTTTAAACTTCATTACCTTAATAACATATTACTCTCGCCTGGAATTTAGTAAACCTATTTTTTATTTTATGTTATGTCAATAGCAAATAAGCATGCAACCCATCTAGGCCTCCAGCGCCCACATTGGGAAAGACTGATTTACGCTTTCATTTATATTTAAAAGCACCTACATATTTTGGCATGGTACATTTTTCCTATAGATAAGAAATTCTTGTATACAACCAGATTTTGCAAAACTTTGTGGCTACAGAGGTTCATACAACTTCTAAACTACAATTAATAACAAATTCCAATACTTCAAAAGATTCGTAAAACATGGTAAGGAAAAACCTCATAGCCAACAGCTAGCTAAACTTAGCCAGTTTTTTTATCACGAAGGGAATCCAAATTCTTGGCTAGCTGATGCAAAACGAAATGTTTTCTTCAATTCCAAACTTTCTTTTCACTTAAGTAAATTAGTTGTCACTCAATCCTCCCGAGTTTAACTTTTTCAAGCACCGACGCTTTTTGACCTACGACTTGGCTACAAGAACTGCGTTGGGCAAGATTTATCATTTGCACTGTTAATTGTATTTTATTAATTTTATGCATGTAAATAAATTAAATCATGTATATCAATTATTGTAGTCATATATAACTAAGCATTGGTGCTCAAAGTAGGGCTCAAATTTTAGTTGTAAAATTGGATAAACTAGTGATTAAACTTACATATAAACTTAATGTTGATTCTAATGAAATATTATAAGAAAATGTTAGTATTTTGCGCACATCCCTGCGCATTGGACTATCAGAGGGCAGACCTAGGTACTAGCTAGTAAGTACGATATACATACGTAAGGTATGTTTTTCTTTACTTAAAATTGGACTCTAATTTTATGTTTCAATGAAAATAACGATAATTCGTGCATTTATACAAACATTGTTTTGTTTCTTTTCGTACAAGAAAATATTGGTTATTGACCACTGAAGTACAGACTGCTCCTGCGGGAATTCACAGTGTTGGTATCTCCCTGAGGTACTACTCGGAACGATGCGGGATATAGTATCCAACAGATAACACCTTTACCCCGGACAAAAAAGTATCCCTTGAGGCCAAAAATTCCCAAGTTGTGTCCTTATTTCATTATGAGGCTGCACCATAAAATGACGTAATTAATTCGTCAATTTCGTATCAATTTCACCATATTAGCAAGGCACGTGGTTTCAAATGTTTCAATACGAGTAAGTATCTATCTAATTATTATAAATGCGAAAGTTTATTTATTTGTTTGTTTGTAACGCCTTTACGCTTTAACTACTCAACCGATAGTTATGAAATTTTGCACACATATTGCCGGGGGTCTGGAAAAGGACATAGGGTACCTTTTATCCTGAAAAGTGATACTACTCCCACGAGATAGAAAAGTAACTTTTATACCTACAATGTACCTACTTTTATACCCACGGCCTCATTGTGTGAATGAGGGCGAGCGAAGCTGCGGGTTAATACTAGTATAATATAAGCAAAGTAAGAACAATATTTTTTAACTGTTAATAGGCTTACGTTTGGCTGCAATCTCACCTGATGTTAAGTAAGATGCAGCCTAGAATGTAGCACGTTGCCAGAAGAACCTTGTTTTTCCATTACGTAGTCATATAGTATTTTTTTACGGAATATAAATAGTAGATACCTTTGTCAACGACATATGTCATTATGAAGTATAACAATATAATGCATCAATTACTACGCCGTACCAGGTTGTTGGATGTAAGCCTCTTAGGTTGTTTTTACGAGATATGTGCATGGTAATAAAATAAAAAAAGCTAGTTTTGTGGAAGAGGAGAAAGACCCGTAGCTTAGCTTCGACCCTACACATCGTTTAGTTAGCTTGCAGGTCGATGGAAAAACACCCTTATCAACGGCCCACGCGCGCCGTATCTGCTTCCGGGGTCCGGCCTACGACTTGCCAACAGGAACTGCTATACATTTATGCAACAAATTAAATGTATCTGTTTGTAAATTCATAATAACTTTATTATAAACTCATTTGTTACATAGATACTATCTTATGGAATCTCAAAAGACCGTGTAGATATAATGTATATTTTTGATCGTCTCTATCTAGGAATAGATTGAACTAAGTGGCCCCTGGACTTTCATAGGAACTTTTAGGATTTGTTAATATGTATGTCATGACTAAATTGTCATCAACTTAAAACTAAATCCACCAAAAAAACTAATTAAAACTAATTCCACAAAAGATTACCATGCATATTCTTCAAGTACCACCGGAGTACCACCGGAGGCCTGGAGACGTCCTGACCATCGAAACATTATTTATAAATGTTTATTTTAGGCTTAGACTAGTAGAATATGATGCAATGACGTATTCAAAACGTTAAACGCGTTTTCTAATACTATTCCTAAAGCATTAATTTAATTTTACACGTACAATTGCATAATTTAAGTAGGTACCTTCCTACATAATATATGTACAATGGCACAAATCTTAAACATTTTTAATACAGTCCACATAACACAAGTATATTGAGTTTCAATAACTTTAAATCGGTGAGGGAAGGAAACAGCAAATTCCTCGTGAATATTGCATTCGACACGGATACAGAAATAAAACTATAAATATTTTACACCCGGCGTGTAAACGGGAACATATGAGTTTCCCTCGTGTGCCTATTTTATACATGTTCACTATCAATATGGGTTTGTACAGCTTTGAATAAGTCACATTTGTTACGAGATAAACAAACACATACCTACTTCTTTTTATTTATAAATGATCGAAGTAACAAACGAGCGAGTCCACCTGATGGTAAATGGCCGTTGTCACCCGTGGACATCTGAGATCAACCCCAGATAAGATCAAGGACTAATCTGAGGTTAACCGAAGATGCGTTGCTACCCCTGGGGACTGAGATGGAACGCTTCGGATAAGTATGTCTCCCTTACCAGATCCTTCAGAACAGAACATAGCAGTGCTTAACACTGCTGTTACAAGGCAGGGATAGGTGTGGCGGTGGTGCCGCCGGAGTCGGACTACATAGAGTTCAACTACCTTTTACTTATTACTTACACTTAATCTTTTGGTACGTAGCGAAGTAGTAGTTAAAAGGCCTGTGGAACTCAATTGAGCTACAAAAGTTAAGCAACGTCAGGCGCGGCCGTATGTGGATTAGTTAGGCCGTGGTTTAGTTAGAAAACTGATACAGGCTAAATTTCATGTGCACTTTTACGCCTTTTTAGGTACGTTAGCTGTTCCCGGTTAGCAGTCAACTTTGTTGGAGGCCCTATGGACAGTTTGAAAACAATTTCAATACTGTATGAGTATTAACCATAGAGTTAGATTTAGGGTTGGAGAGCCGTAAACAGGCCTGTCAGTGCGAGTGTCCGACAAATAACGAGACCAATCGAGAGACAAACCTATTATTGTCTTTGTCTTTATTAGATTAGGTAGCCCCATTTACTTTCTCGTTTTTTTCCATAGACACAATTTAAGCTGGCTCACCTTCTCATAAACCTGGAATAAAGGATAAAAACCTGGTGTCCAGTAGTGTAACACAAAAAGTCACAATGTAATAAATATATTATTTTAATGATCTATACAAATAGATCAAGTGAAGTGACTGTTTGTGTCTTCAACATAATATTTTTTTACTCAATGCATATGAAAGTATACACGATACCAATAACTAAAATGCAATTAATTGTTTTTGTCTGTCTGTTTGTTTGGTTGAGGTAATCTTCTTAACGGCTGGACCGATTTTAAAGGGATTTTCACTGGAAGATAGCTGAAAGTCTAAGGCGTAACATAGGTTATTTTAATTTTGGAAAAACATTATTTTTTAATTTTGGAGCATTAGCGCGTGCCACGTGCATGCGACCGCCTTCGTGAGACAGCGGAGTGTAACCAATGATTAGACATGCGTGGCTTTTTACTTATTTAATTCGGGTGAATCCGCGGGAATCAACTAGTATAACGTAATTATGATGCTGTTTTAAATAAATGACCCAAATAATTATGGAAATTTAACTGTCCCCTGCGTTACATGTAATTTTAAGGAAATCGTCTCACTCTCGTCTCCTCACCAGATAGTTCACTATATAGCGGTTAAATAAAAAATGGAACAAATCGCTTGTGTAATGCAACGCTTTCTCCCAAAGCATATTGTACAGCTCTCTGGCAACATCTGAAAGTTTTTTTTTACGCCTTTAAACTCTTTTTGGGGAACCGGAGAAATGAGTCTGCATTGTACGAACAAAAAGTTTATTGTTTTGAATACGAAACTTTGCGGTCGCCTCTACTGCAGTTCTCATAATCTTGGTACGACATGATTTTCATAATAGAATATTGAATTATGTCTTTTCTGTAAGCCTATTAAATATGATATTTAGCTTATTGGAGGAAAGTTTATTAAGCGATTTGCCGTAAAAGTTTAAGTAAGAATCGTCACGTAAAGAATATAGTTATGCGTCTTATATTACTTTGTCTATTATATGAATAGGTATATGAGTAAGTCTATGCGTATTAGGAATACGATAAAAAATAAGGTACTTTGTTCAGGAACTGAGGATTCCTGACCGCACCAATATTCTATGTATACAATATACAGGCATTACAAATTTTTATAACGAACAAATCGAGTAGGTATATAGTCCACCTGATGATAAGTAAGCTCTGCCTAGACAGATATCTGAATGATGAGTTTGATTTCTGTTCTGGGTCTGGGTATTTGTGTATTCGTCTTTGTGTGTCTATGGTACCCATGACACAGGACATAATCCTACTGTGGTCCTATGTGTGTAGAAAGAAAGCGTCTTTTATATTATGTTTATACCAGACGCTTTACTATATTCGATAAAATCAACCTTGAGCGCTCTAAGCTTATGCTTAGTAATTCAAAAACAACGTTTAATATACGGTAGAATTTACTCCTATAGGTATTGAAAAATGCATTTGGGAAGTAAGCCACAAATTTTGTAAAAAAAACGAACATTGTGCACTTGCTTGTCGAACGAGGAACGTTCCTTTTATTCGCAATCAAAGGAAATTACATTAATTGCCTGGCTGAGCCCACGTCTGGAATGAAATCAATATGAATTCTCCTTTTTGCCTTGCCTCCACTATAATCCTATAATCAATTTAAAATACGTTTTTATATTCAACATTTTAATTTATACACGCGATGAATATTCATGTTTTATTAAAAGTTACAGATTGATACAGTAATGCGGGTGGAACTTGAAAAGGGACAAAAAGACGAGTTCTTAAATAAGAATTTTCAACCCAACACTGCCCCACAGTTGGGTCTTCCTCTCAGAGTGAAAGAAAATCCTCGTAGTTGAGAGTTTAGGTTCTAAATCCGTTTAGTTTAAGATTTAACCCATAGTCATAAGCTTGTACTTAAAATATTTATACAAAAATTTCAAAAATCAGTGCCTGTATCAGAGCCTAAAACAATTATATCTCTCTTACCATTTCCTTCAAATCAGAACAGAACTTCTATTACTACATGACATAGTAAACAAAATCTTAAAAACAAAAAACCTGACTGCTTGAAATCTCTTTTTTTTTAGTTTTCAGGCACTATATATAAAAATTATATAGCCTATATCACTATGACCATTGAGACGAATCCATCGACACCTCTAGTGTTAAAATCCGTTAAGCGACTGAGCTGTAAGGCGTGTCATTGAAATGAACATTACCCTCAATCTGACACAGTCGGGTAATAAGTGCGTTGACGGTACCACCAAAATCGAACCACAAAGACCACCTTCCATAAATATGAAATTACATAAACTCCCCTCTATATTTATTTTCTTGGCAACCCTATTCCCACTGCATTCAAAGCGTCAGTGAATAAAGCGTCAGAACTGTTGTGCGGTCGCCCCTGACGCTATTTGTAACAATTTGTTCGCCGTCGACACACGCTGTCACATTCACCGCATTTATTTGCTCGCAATAAATGCAACAACCCACATTTTTATTTCTTAGAACTTTTATAAGAATTTAAAATCATCGGGGAAATGTAATTCTTGAAGTATTGTAACAAACGTTATCTATGAACGGTTCTATTTTTAAACTTATTACTAAATATTTGTGTATTAATATAAGAATAAGTAAAATCCGTATGGTTCTTTTTTTAAATAGTATTAGAGAAGGAAAGGATCATGTAGTCTACCTGATGGTAAGTGGTTTCTCAGTAGTGGCAACACATTAATGTGGACGGTGGCCTGTGTTCGCGCCTGTCATCAGCATACGACCGATACTTAGAAGCCATCGGCGATGATAGTCGACATCACTGCTCATGTATTGGCTCATTATTGCTCGTGTGCTTCCTCTCAAACTCCACGCAACGCCAGTGTACGTAGTACTTTGTAGTAGGTTACGAAGTAAACAATCTGCGAGGCTAATGCTCTACATTATGGCTAACTCCTCATTCGAAAGTTTTATGCTATGGCTATGTATATCGCTAACTAGTAGTACTAGTGGCCGTAGGCGTAAAAGTATGTAGGTTGTAGGTAAAAAAATACTTTTTTATCCCTCGAGAGTAATATGTTTTTTCGGGATGAAAGATACTCAATGTCCTTTTCTGGACTCCTTACTATGCGTGTGCAAATATTCATAACGATCGCTTGAGTAGTTAAAGCGTGAAGGCGTTACAAACAAACAAACAAAGAAATAAACGGACGCATTCGCATTTATAATAATTAGGATTGTAGGTAAATATCAAATATTATAGTCAAAAATAACAGACTAACATAAATAAAACATAAAAACTAAAAACCACAAAAATAAAAATACCTCTTAATCATACACCTGTGAATTGTGCACAATATTTTTTTCCGCTAAAAATTGCCCCTTCACGCTTACAAAACGTTCGTGCATATTATTAAAAGTATAGCAAAAATGTAGGGCTTTTTACAGCTTACCTGTATGGTTTTATTTACAATCGTGCCTATTCACACGTACCACAAATATTCCACCAATTCACAACTGCGTTTTATTCATACGGACCAATTTTGACGTTTATATCGTATACGATACTGGCCACATTGCAACCGCAAAGCAACCAAGATCGAATACGCATATGACGTCTTCTCTATCACAAAGGAATGTTTCTAAAGTTACCACAACATACCTAATAAAGTAGCTGCAACAACTATTCACACACACTGCTTGACGACATTTTGTTGCAAACATTTGTTATAGGGCCTGATTTTGATCTGTTTATCTGCTTCTTGCAAAATAGTATTTTTTGCTTCCATAAAAAAACTACACTTTTAACATAAAAAAAGATAAGTCGGCCGAATTATTCTGTCGGTAGTAAAAAACAAACAAAAACAATAGCTTTTGTGATAATTTCCGTCAGCTAAAAGAATAAAAATAAAATTGAAGTATCTGTTTGTAATTTCCAAATAACAATTTTTTACAAATAACAAAAATGCAATTAAAAAAATTGTCTGTCAGTCTGTCTGTTTGGATGAGCTAATCATCTAAACGGCTGGACCGATTATGACGGAACTTTCATTAGAAAATAGCTGAAGATATAAGGCGTAACATAGGCTTCTTTAATATTTGAAAAATACATTAGCGCGCGCTCCACGCGCATGCGCGCATCGTCGCGGGAGAGCGGAGTAACATTTTTGTTTAAATATGTATTCTTTAACTTTAGAAAGAACCCAGAGAGCGCTGTTAAAAGTAATGTTTAAAAAACCTATACGTTTTCCTTCTTTTACACTTTATAATAGTTATAACCTGCTTACCACCCGTCAAATTTACATATCAGCCTGTCTCATAAGAACACACCGCAATGTCCCATACACTCGTAAGAAATCATCAAGCAAACGTCGAAATCCATCCATTTGTCAAGTCCCTCGTTGCAAAACTAAATTTAAAGAGCGGCAGTTTTCTTTCATGTCTTCTCTCTTATATAA
>DWPV01003941.1:0-14365 GCA_018251915.1 Urbanus proteus proteus
AACAATGGTAATATGATAATGTAAATTTTTCGGTTAACAATAAACCAATTTTACAAAAATAAATTGTTTTATTCACCTCTACCAGCAGTGCTACCATGAAACCAATTTCAATTCTTACCCAATTCCAATCTAATCTGTAAAACATGCACTTTCCTGATTTTAAAATAATTTATAAATTACATTTGGATTGGTCGTTAAATAACAAGTTTACGTGACTTCGTTTAATAAATTTCAATTATTTATCTAATAACCACGCAATTTTGTACTCAATTGGCGCTAGTGTCGCAACAAATCAAATGCCGATCGGTTGGAATTGGTTTCGTGAGTAGCACTCGAGGATTGCTTGTCATTGATTAAGATTAAAACGATGAAAACTACGCAATACATCACATAACCGTAATGGAAAACTATTTATTAAAATAAAATAAGGTTGAAGTAGCAAATGAGTTGTTGCATGGAGTTCACTAGATGAGAAGTGGTTATTGTCGCCAAACTCTGTAACCAACTCCACATAGAACTGGGAATCTGCCGCTACTGCTGTCACCTTATACATAAACTACTCGATATCCTCATTTATCTACTCAATCAAACGAAGCAACTTCTTCACGGTAAAACAACAATGACATCTCTCAGGTAAAAAGACAGACAGAAAAGAGAAAGATGAGGTCAAACCATAGTGTTCCTAAATCTTTACCCGCTTTATCTCCAAACTAATTTCTATTAGAAATACATTGTAATACATAATAGCTACAACTAAGATTATGAGTTGTCATAAATATTTATCTTTTTATATTTTGTCCGATAGATATTGGTAGGTATGGACGATATGTTCTTTTCTTCGTTTATTTATCAAATATTAATTTTTACTATTGGCGCTTAAAAACAAACTTTATGTTCTCACTGAGTCAGAATTGGCAAGCTATTTGTACGCAAGTTATAGGCCTATAAAAGGGCCGATAACGAAGGTCGTCATTGGGTAAATGCCACGGTGTGATTGTCTTGCTAACATTTGCACCGCCCAATTAGGATGGTAGCTTTTTAGGGTTGCGTACCAGAAAGGTATAAATGGAACCCTATTATTCACCAGACTAGGTAATAGAGTCTGGTTATCCATGATAGATGCTTGAAATGTTTATAAAGTGTGAATTCCTATTTCGCTATAACAAAAAGGTGAATTAAAAGAAAAATTCAGAAAAAAAAATGGTTTCTTGTGTAGGGATTTTTTTCTGAATTTTTCACTTATACTTTCACAATTTCACAATGTAGTTGCTACTACGACTGCTATAATAAGAAGTTTTAAAAATAAAATGATATTTAAAATCGTTAGTACGGAACCCTCCAACTGCGAATTCAACTTCAATTTTTCGCCTCACATCTTAGGATACGTGAACTGTAGTGATTTATAAATGAATGCTTTTACATAAACTTCACTATTTTCTGCTTAAAACAACAAAAAACTTCTTAACTATAATATATTAGGTATAATTAGCCATATGAGCCATTGCAGTTTGTTAAAAGGATAAAGGCAGCTGATAATTTTTTAATCTTTATGGGCGGTAACGCATTTGCGATAAGCCTCTGGTAGCAAAAGTTTGCTGATTCAATTAATTAAGGAAGTAGATATTATATAACAACACTTTATGATAGAAACACTGCAACTTGCTATGTCTTTATATGTCTATTTTATTAAAGTCGCCAACAACTAATTATTATCAAAATAATTTAACAAACGAGATGAACAATTGAACATATCTGTATGCGAAACAATAAAAGAGTAAAATACTAACATGCAGTAACTTTAAACAAAAAAATCACAAATATGTCTGAGAAAGGCATAGAAATCATTGCTCATTCCTTCATATGGGGGCATTACCGAACTATTCGCAGCCAAAGGGCTATAAAGGGGCTGGCAGTTAGGAAAACCGTCGGCAAATGCCGCGACGGGATAGTCTCGCTAACATTTGTCGTCCAATTAGGGGGATGACGGCCTTGGTGTTATATGGTTATGTACCTATAAGGTATGTTGGGGGAAAATGGTATGAACAAAATCTTAGGCTCATATGGCCAAATATATTTGAAACGAAAACTTCTTTAGGTAGCTTGCACACTTTTGGGACGGTTAAAAAAAATAAAAGATGCTAAAATTGCGTTTGAATGAATTAATGGGGAATGGTCTTTAGGTATAATGATGATGCTATTTTAAATTTAGAGACTCTCAGTTCCTCTTATTTCTATTTTTTCCGCTTGTCCATAGGAACTGCAGCAAATATTTCATCATCTCATAACGTTTTTAGAGTTACTAATCGGTATAAGTATGAGTAGGTACAGTATAGTATTAGGTGCAATAAGTTATAATCTACTCTTAACACGAGTATGTAATCAGAATCATAAATCAAAATAACAAGAAGTAGTAGTAGATTAATAAGATAAATAATTAAATTCTGTGGTGCTTTGGTAACAAGCTAATTGTAATAACGACAGCGTAAACAAGCTCGTTACTTCCTACAATTCCTACGCCATTAAAACTAGACGCCTAAACATTGAACGTTTTACTTACAACGCGTGAAAATCAAATATTGTTTCAATTAGCCGAGGCAAGACGGTTTTCTTTATGGGCTCGGGACGCGCCCTGTCCCCATTCTGCACCACTAGGGCTGGTGGGGTTGAGCGTCGCGGGATGGTCCGAGCTCCACTGAGTGACGAACGCGCTTCAAACCCGCCGGGCGCTTGCAACTCTTTGACAACTCTTTTAGCAATTTCATAATTTTTTCGCTAAAATATACTAGAAACGTAGTCATATTTTATGCATTTTATTTGATAAATAACAAACGTCAATTTACGAAATATAGTTTTTCTAAATATGTCTTAGAAATAACTTTTAAAATCAGTGTTACTTTTGCATATAAGAAAAAAATTGAAAGGCGGCTAACGATGCTTACCACAACCCTTTTTTACATCTTGGCGATGTCTTCCATCATTACAGGTAAGAGTTTTCGTTTCATATTGAAATTTTGAGAGAGATTGAGAGTAAGGTAGGTAAGACAGTTTTTAATTTCTTTACCTTATTCTATACTTAATACTTACATATTATCTACAGGAATAAATAAAATAAAGTGCCTAAGTATGTGTAATTTCGAACGGTTATAGTGCAGTAGGTAAGTGGTAGCCTTATGGTTTTAAGACAATTTGAATAGCTAGAACGCACTTCTAGAATCTCGAATGTGCTTAATAGAAGTAATTAATTTAAACAGCGAAGTAAATATATGAGAATATTGCGTAAAGTTCCATACCGTGCTCACAGGTAAATCATTCTGTCCTAACTCTATTTTCACAATTCTCAACCCATCAATAACCGTTACATACGTCCATAGATTTGGGTTTTCAATCTGTACGTAGATTGATACGGTATTAGATGTTTTTAAAGTTTAAAACCAACGAGATTTTTAAACAATAATGAAGTAATTTATCTGCAACTTTTTATAACGAAAAAGTTTTGTGCTTGTTATAACGCATTTAGTAGGTAAATTTCGTATTTAAGTATTATTTTTTGTTTATATGTGAATTGTGGCAATCATGACAATCTGCGCTGTAAGCAAAGAACTCACGATCGAAATTAAAGACCCTTCAATTTTTTTAAGTTTTATCCAAATGGTTACGTTCGTTACGGACATAATATGGCGATCATGTCAGTCGCTAACAAGTTTAGTGATAATGTAATATACATTATCACTAAACCGTTCTCACATCCTTCGGGGTTTTATTAATATATGCTAATTATTATTGCTAAATATTACCAAAAGCGGTACCAAACAACAACAACTACAGAAAAAACTACTTACCAAATATACGATTGTCACCGGTCGCAGCTCGGTACTGCTGAAATACAAGTAACTACCTTGTTTTTCTCTTTTCTGTAAATTGTTGTTAAGCAGTCGGGGTTTTTGGTATTATTATAATTAATCGCTTTTTTAAGAGTTTGCGTCAATATAGCTTCTAATATCAAGGTGTAATTATAAATAAATATTTTGTAATGGTCTATTTACTGGGTTTCATTTGATTATGATTAGAGAAAATCGTGCGTTAACTCTGTTAGTTTTTAAATTTTCTGTCGGCATATTAAAAAAAAATACTTATACCTGCACTCCTCATGGGTCCCTTGTCAAAATTTGCTAGTAAAATCGACCTGAATCAGGTCGCGTGATCTCTGTAGGATATGCTATATCACTATGAAAATTAAGATGAATCTATCGACATCCCGTATGTCACCAACTGTCCAGCCAAAAAAATTTACATTGGACGTCTTCGATCAACAATACTAATTGGTATTGTTGATCGAAGTTGGACGTACATAATATGCCATGAATAACATTACCTTCCTTCTAATGCAGTCAGGTAAAAAAAAATACAAAGTACCTACATGCAATGGTGCCTACCAATGTATGTACATACTTTGTATTTTTTAACCTATGTAGGTAGGTACACAATGCCAATCAGTTCTGTAGGTAGGTAACTATTAAAAGAATTGGAACATATGTGAAAAGGTGTTAAAGCCCTATGTGGTTCAGCTCCGACGGCACCGCCGTCAATCCTATTTCTGCCTTATAACAGCATTGTAGCGTGTCTGTGTTCTGGGTGTGGTTAGACACGCTTATCCGAGGCGTTCCAACATCGTCAGGAGTAGCAATGCATCTGTGGCCGCCCTCAGGTTGGTCACAGGTGAAAATAGGAGGTAGTGGCTACTTATCAGGTGGACTGCGTAATAGTTTGCTACTTCGGTCATATAAAAAATGGTATCAAATGAACATGACGTCAACCTGATGATAAGTGGCAACTGCCGCCTATGCAATTTGTAATGAACCCCAGATAAGAAAAAGGACAGAGTCTTACCTAAGGACTAAGTTTGAACGCCTCCAATAAGTAGATACGCAAATTATTTCAGAACTTTGTGTGTCATCGTTGATCAGTGATATTTTTATCTGATTCGTGTACCTATGTTAATAACAAAATCGATCGATCGATCTTTCCGACTGCAGGTCCTAAAGTAACCACTGAATTGTTACCGCTATTAAATTGATATGACTATAAACAATAATATGACCACGGAAGTAGTCGTATATATTATTATTTTTGGTTGGTAAATTGTTATTCTTCGTGTTATTAGTATATACTTCCCCCAAGAAAATTTATAAAAGATATGAATAACCATTATATTTTATCTTTAAAATACATCACTTTTGCATGTTTTTTATTTAAATTTTAATTGGTTTAGATATAGTTTAAGGACTATTTTGTTACTTATTTTTAAAACTTGTATTTTTTTAGTATATTATAGTAAATAAACTTAATTTGCATTATATTATGTACTCTAAAAAAATAATTGTTCGTTTTATAATTTCGTGGGTTGAGTCACAAATAACTCGTGTACAATATGTTTCAAAGAATACTGTTTTCTTACTAATTGTGTAGGGAAAATACCAATTTGATCTAAAAATAAAGTGTAGTGAAGCAAAGCGCGCTTCGTGATCAGATAGCTTTTAGGTCATTTCCGATAGCTGTCCAAAAATAAAACGCCGACCGCTCTGAGCGTAGGCTTAGCGATAAAAAAAAATGTCATTATACCAAATGGGTTTAAGTCATGTTGCATAAAATGTATAAATCAAGGAATTTACAAGTGTAAAGTCTGTAATTTTTAAATAGGTTTTGTAGATTTAAAACGAAGTCACATTAAAATAAATACAACAAGTAGGTTATTGAAAAAAAGGAGAATAATAATACTAATAATACCTGTTAGGCTGAACCTATGTTTTTTTATTGGAAATTTTTTTGCGATAAGCACTTTACAGTGAAATAAGGCGAACCTAATAATAGTCACGCATTCAAAAAGCACAAACAGCTAAGCGTGAGACATTATATAATAACAGTCTTCCCTTTTTACTAGGCGAACATAAACTTAACGGCTTACTTAATAATCTAACGTCAAAAAAAAATTAGATCATCGTTTACTTACACTAAACACCGGTATACTTCCTGAGTAAAAAGTTTGAGAGTAAGTAGGTACATAATTAGGAAACTACCTATGTACGTAAAATTAAAATTGTATTAGGTACATGTGGTACCTACATGTAACTTTATAAATAAGCAGAGACTTACTAAAAAAGTTTATATAAACTTAATTGTCAATTGCTAAAAAACCTGCAATTTTTTGATTGCCACTGCTTTCAAGATCGTAAAGCTACAAGTAAGGCTCGTATCGTGGGCGCCGCCCGGCACTCCCCTGACATTTTCCGTAGCCCATAAAAATAAATATCTACCAGGGAATCATGGCAGGCGAAGACTCACTTTTGTAAAGGCCTCGCCGCTCCCTCCCGAACCCATTTCGCTCGGTGACGCCCTACTAACCTCTTTGTCGCATGCTAGATTATTTTATCAAGCCTAGATTTCATTTTATATACCTATATCAATGATGAGGTTAAGCCTCACATTAAGTTAATTAAAGTAGATGAAGTTGTAGATTGTTTAAACTCTTTTCAAGTAAATTCGTGTATTCTATATGAATATATTATGGTTAAGATAAGTGTAGGTAGTAAATTAACGAGTTTATTAAAGAAACTTCGACCGTCAATCAATCAGCCTCTTGAAGTTCATTGCTGGGGTTTTATGTGGGGATAGTACATTTTTAGGGCCTGCAGTATTGACCATTAATTCCATATTTCAAGTTCTTATTTAAGAACCTGAAATAACGAAATATGAAAGTAATCATTGAACTTAATAGGTACGTACTTAAATATTTTTTTCATAGTTACATGAATGCGAAATATGTGACCAGCTCTTCCCACACAATTTTATGGACATCTATGTAGATATTAATAGATCTGACCTGACTTCAAGAAGACGGGTGCCAAGAGTAGTAAAACCTTACCCTTAACTCTGTCGTCTGTGGAGGAGAGTTCTATCGTTTTTAAAAACAAGTGAGTGCAACAGTGCATGTGATAACCTGAAACGATATCTTCATCAGTAAACATTCCTTACGCAGGAATAGTTAAGTAAACCTACTTACGATATGCCTACTTATGTTCCAACATAATATATTAATAGTACCGACCTATAATATGCGGTTGAAATCCTAGACAGGAATCGCAAATAAACAAAGTGACTTCAGAAAAAGGTTGCATTTGGTAATCAAGAGACACACAGTTCATTTTTATTTATTTGTATAGATGTATCCATTGATACAACAAAGGTGATGAGGTCATGACCTCAAGCTTGCTGACTTGCGTGAGGCCGGTGATAAATGACGTCCATTGTCTTTATTTAGCGTAGGGCCACCTTAACGCGACGTTCCTACGGGCCGTTAAAATCCATCCCAATAAAGTTAATAGCGTTAGATCGAGATTGACGTCATTCTTTGCAGGATTTGACAAATATACAAAAACATGACAGGCGTGCGGTTAGAATATTTGTAATAAGTGTGATTTTACATTACTTACACACACCGAAACGAAGTAAGTGTATGTAAATAAAATAGAAATTTGAAATACCTATCAGCCATTTTTAAGTTTATTCGCTAATATTTTATATTAACGTAAGTAGTCCCTACCTATCTAGTTATCATAACATGCCTATTAACAAAAGAAAACTTTAAAACTTACAACAGGGTAATCCGTTTTGTGCATCTATGCATTAAAGGTAACGTTAGGGCAATGAATTATTTAGGCTAACTGAAAATATTTAATCTTCTTGTCTATTTGAAAATATCTGCACTAAAGTGAGTTATAGGTGTAGGAAGGCATAACCGTGTAGAAGAGCTTGTCTATTACTTGTAACATATAATTTTGAGTATAAACAGGTCAACCGAGTTAGTTATCATCATTATAGCAGTAAAAATGTACGTAGGGAGTGCCCACTTTATGGCTTTTCATCATTTATGCTATTTTTTCTACTGTTAATTCGGACAAGGCGTAGGTATTTATAACTCTAATAAAACCGTACTAATGACAACGCCAATTAGATTTTATTTTTATCCTGCTTTATTATTACAAGGATTGTTAAAATTATACACTTTTTTATGGGAAATAATAGGTATAAGGTGCATTTTTTTGCCCATGGACTTCTGGTCACCTTTAGCTATTTCATTTGCAAAGCTGCAGCGCTTTGATCTGAAACTCAAATGTAACTCTAAGTCAGGTCGCAGCAACTGTAGTTGTTAGACAAAAACACATACGCAATTACGCACTTACGGATTTTAATGGTAGCAACCTATCCATGCCTAACCTCCGTGCTCAAATCCTAGTGTATCACAGATCTGATGTTCATGAGTGGCAATGACTACTTATCTTCAGATATACTGAACTTCCAATACAAAACAAAATACGTACAAGCTAAGACTGGTATTATTTGGATTATTTCTTCACAAAATATTTATTCTCTTTAATAATTAAATTAAAGACACAACACAATAAAACACGGTTGAATTATTTCTTAATCTTAAAACGCTTATCGTGTTCACAGTCGTGGCACACGTTTTATTCGTTTCGAACAACCATCCAACTGTAGAACATTCAGCAGAGTGCAGTGACCGGAGTGAATGCAACGAAATGCATTGCGTGCACTCGTCCATCTCCTTGACGCACTGCGCGCCTGGTCCCGTGGCCGCGCCCGCCCGCTCGCCATGCTGCCCACTTGGCAACCAGCGACAGAGACGGACGCCGGACATCGAATACTGACCATCAACTGACCACTCCCTCCGTTTATTATGAATTGACCGATGAACGAGACGATCAAACCAAGTCCGTAGAAGTTAGAAACACCTTAGAGGTTTTCATTACGTAAGTTTGATTAATTACACGATTCCGCCCGCGCTTCATTAAACCACTGTCGTTAAGCTTAAGCGCTCTTACAACAATTAAACGGTTATTTATTTTACTTATCCAGCTGATCCAGCAATCAAACATAGGTACACTTCAAAATATATTTGAACTTCGATTTAATCTTTTCCAAGTCCATTCCGATTTTCAGTTGAAAGATAAAAAAGAGCAATAAATACTTTAGTCTTTATAAAAAATTAATTTCAATTCAATTCGATGTTGGCCACATAGAGCCCCTGTTTTAGGAGTAACTTATGTGGTTCCTTTTTGTTTGAAAAATTACTAAATATATAAATGGTAATCCTATTTATGTATCCTATAATAGAAGCACTTAGAAAGCTTTTAGGCTGAAAAGCAAAGTGGTTGGCGACTCTACCTCTCGATATTTTTTTCGTCGTAGGTTACCGACGAAATGTTCCCCTTACAAAATATGACACCCTAATACATCTTCGATCCAATTACGCATATCATTATGGTCCAATATGGCGTTTTTGTTGTCAAATGCCAGTCAGAAAATACTAAGTTCCTTAAGGAAAGTTACTAAGTCGGTACCTACTTTTTCTACGTACTAGTTTTCATTTATTTGCTTGTCAAATTATCTTGCTCGTGCGGTGAATGTAAAACATGCATTCAGCATGCATGCATTAGGAGCTTCAATTTCGGAAGTTATAAACTCTACATTTTTAGAAGTTGTAAAAGTATAATAAATATAGTATGTATATTAAATTTTCAATCAACAATACCAATTGATCGAAGTATCAAATAGTAACTTGCTTTAAAGGTAAACCTATGTGAAAATCGCGGGGACATTTTGTAACTTATAACGAGCCCTTATCGCCAGTTTAGCGTCACCAGACTGATTTTAATATGTTAACGGATAAATGACTTGTTAAATTTTACATATAACAATGGTAGTAAACTCATAGATGGCTATTGTCGGTAGAGGACAATTACTATCAGCTAGTGCATTTATTTATTTAATCTTTATTTACCTGACATTAATGTATGTACAAAGGTAAACTTAATGCTATTCTATAAGCATTCTCTGCCAACCGACTTTCGGGCAGAAAGACAAAGATCTTTATATAGGTACCTCATAAAGTCAAAAAAGTAATAAAAGAAAAATATATACAGAAAATAATATTTTAATATAAAGCATTCACGCTAGAGGAGCTAGCTTTATTAAAAAAGTCTCAAAGTCAAGTTTTTATTTGCCTTATAATTTAGTTCATCTGCCTTGTAACTGCATAATACTTAGTTGTCGTAATGTTTATAGAATGTACAAAAGATTTTGATAAAAACTATTTTGTTTTAAGATGTGGCACAAACCACACAATGATAAAAAATGACAACATATTGGCTACATAGTAGCCACTGTACCGGTTACCATAGATTTATTTTAGAATGGTGGGGTGGATTATCTAGTGCAATAGAATCTTCATTGCAAAAGTCCATAACGTTTAGATATTTTATATTAATTTGTGCTGGAAAATACGGGTAACGCCGAGATGGTTTAGCTTAAAGAAAATGTAGAGCCTTAGTTTCAATCTACGTCTCATTAATGTTTTTCGTTCGTGCAATCTCTATGTGTAATTCCAATCTCTACAGCATTGATAACTCTGCTCTTATAACCAAAGTGATGGTCAATATTCATTGGCATATATTTATACTATGTACTATGTTAATAAATACATCTTTCAAGCAAAACACCAAATGGTTTTTTACGTTCTCTACTACACTGCATACAAAAAATAGTAGATACAGCGCAGCCGCGTCTGACTCTCGGGTAACGCCCCCTATTGAATCCCTTCGGCATATTCATTCACCTGTTCCGAAACGGTACCAATATACCAATCCCTATAACATCAAATTCGTATCATGGTGTATCGATTTCTGGTCAGACCCACCACTTCTAAGTCATGTAGCCTTGGTATTTTCCGAACAGTTCGACATTATCGGCAATCGCCGATACATTTCCAATATAGAGGAGACTGTCACTGATATCGATAGAATACTGGCTGCTGTTAGAACTTATCCTGAAACTGAGCATCCACCCTTTACAGATCATGTTAATTAAGAAAAGAGGACATCTATTCAATCGTATAATTTTTCTTACTTTATACAGCTCGTTAGACAATCAGTTTTTGGTTAATCGTGTTAGTTAGTTACTTAGTTTATTGATTACCTGCTTACCTACTGTGACTATCAGTCAATGCTTAATAATTGATTATTGTTATTATTGTAGACTGTTTCATGTAAAAATTTTGTAATTTAAGTATAGATAAAATAGTTCCACTAAAATTAAATTAAAAGAAAAAAAAATCAAAATCAATTTTATCTGGTTTCTGGTTTATCCACATCTAAAATGCAAATACACTAGTCAATATTCGTACATAGATAATGTTTTTCGCAATTGCTGTATGATTCATAAATAAATGATTCTTTAATTTGTGGCAAACATCGTGGCAAATACAAGACGGTGAAAAGCAAAAATAAAACGACTCGAAAACGGATATGCTGTACCACCGTGGGCAAATTTACTAGGCAACCAGACAGATATAGAGGGTTCGTAGGCTCGAGTAAAACGGTAACGCAACGCGCTGATTGTGATATATGTAGAGATATTAAAATAGTTGTTTACAGCATCTATTCAATAAAATCATCATTTAATACTACACACCTAATTGATTTTATCTTAGTAACTATTGAAAATTAAGATCGTATTATCGGTATCCTATATCAGCACATATAAGGATATAGCCACGACTCGTCTATTGTTACGCCTATATTTTAGATTTTAATTAATTTTTAGTAAAATATAATTAGGAAAAGAGCATGCAGTTCATGTAATAAAAGCGGCTACTGCCAGATATGCCGTTTACCTGTAATCAATCTCAGATAAGATTAGATTCTTACCCGAGGTTGCTTATAGATACTGCTACCCTTGCTATACGTTGCTACTCTTGAGAGCTTAGTTGGAAGACCTCTGATTCGATTAAGTATACATATCTCTCTATTCACACGCTGCAGTCCAGAACACAACAATTAACAGCGTTTAACATTTCTGATATTAGTTATTAGATACAAGTGGTGGTAGTATGCGTATGCATTGAGGATTTTATTTAACGTTTTTTCCAAAAAACTACAGTAATCAAACGGAAGTAAATAATAAACCTATAAATACAACGCAACGCAAGGTAGAGCGATTTTGTCTCAGTAGCGCCGTTTGGCTAATACTCATCCCATAATGTAATCCCATATTATGTTAATTTAAATACAAATAATGATAAAACTTGTTAAAATCACGTTATATTGCAAACATTATCACTAACGGAATAACTTGCTCTCGTGTAGTTTTAGGTGGAAATTGTTTTATAAATTTATCTTTTTGTGCATCCTTAGCCGCCTAGAGTAAAACGGCGCTCGTCTACGTTAGCTAGACATACGAAATTTAGAATTTAAATATATAGGCATGTGTCCTTGTAGAAAAATGCAAGATGTTTTTTTTAAGTAATAAGTGTTTGCAAAAGATCTTAAGTGTACCTATTAGGCACACAACCTGATGCAAAATAGACATTGCAACTCATTGATAGCTTTGCCTACCACCGATCCAAAAAGTATAGTCCCACTTACTATTAAACAGATTAAGTACCGTAGCTACCTTTGATTATGTTTACTGAAACTTTTCATACGATTGTGACTTAATTTCACGAGTTTTTCCATTGGCGAAATGTGTCATAAGCTTTATCATCATAGAGCAAGCTTGACTTTTCCTTGGTTAGCTCCGCCAAGTGTGCACTTGTTATTTGAAAATATTTAAACGAAACGTGCTAATGTTATGAATAGAAAGTTCATATAATATTTAATTGTAATATCGACACTGAAAAGTGTAATTGCTGTAAATGCAACTCTACACAAGAGCGAAATATTTTTTTATATCTTAGAAACAAAATCATAACTTTATATTTTTTTGGCCTAGAAAAATAATTATAGTATAGTATTCCTTACATTTTAGGTTGAAAAAATATAAAGATATGATTTTGTTTCTAAGATATTAAAACATTTTCCGCTCTTATGTAGAGTTGCATATTATTGGGTTACAAAAGTTACGGTTTCCAGCGTCGGTAATATATGTTATATTAGTTTATTTATAAATATATAGCATAAATAGTTTTTATTGTGGGTCTGTGACTTCAAGTACGAACGTTCTTCGAACTATCGACGACCTTATGAATCGACCGTAAACGCGTTGAAGGGCCCGAGACGAAGTGCGTAACTTCTTGCGTAACATTCTCTCCTGCGATTGGCTGAAGAAACTCCGCCCATTGCGTAGGGACCTTGGACTTCGTCAGGCCCTTACTCAGCCCTTTTTATCTCCTCGTACAGTCTGCTCTCCTAGTGAACTGTGTTTTATTATAAATAATTTAAAAGGGCTTGTTTAATAAACACAATAAACAAACAACTTTGACACCACTATTGAAAAAATCGGTCAAAGAAAAATCGCTTTCTCGAAGGATCTCTTAAAAGTGAAACAATGCTCCAGTAAATCATAATAGGCCTAATTAACAAATAATTAATTGTGTAAGCAGTCTGAAGGGCCACAAGTACCTTCACAATAAATAGGTGTAAATGACGAAATATTTTTTTAATAAAAGTAATAGGTATGTCACTCCCAATGACTTTGTCTACCAGGGCATCATAAATATATAAAAGTTTATTTAAGAAAGGGCTTTTCGAATTCATTCGCTTGATAACAAACCTACCAACGCCACTGTAAAAGGGTCACGCGGAGCCTTAAAAACTTCGTTTAACTGTTACGCTTACTGTTGTGTTACTTGATGACATAGAAGGTACACTTATATTGTGTTTTGTGGTCACATGATGATCATTTAAATCGGATGCAAGTATAGGCCTACCCTATACATGCATGTAAAAAAATGTAAAACCAGGTCACATCATTTATTCAAGATAACAAAAAAAAATGTATTAGCAAAATTCCATAACTTACGTACATTTTGGTTACCCAAGTTTTTATTCAAAAAGTCAAGAAATAACAAAACAAAGGAGAGGAAAGTTCTCGAGGAAGGGAATGCTCGGCGGGCCTAATGCCATTCCGACAAAGATGGCCTCACTTGAATCTTAAGAACCAGGCAAACATAAATATAGACAGGTAGGATTGGAATGTTTACGTTCGATGGAAGTTAGTGAATTAAGATTTTCTTTTAAAGATATTGAAGAAATACAATGCCTTTGAAATCCAGACCGTTTACCGACAGATTTACAAAATGTGCGATATCTTATATTAGTGATATATTTGATAGAGCGGAATTGGTAGTGAACATAGTGAGACTATTCAATCGATTTGAATTACGTCTACGTCATGTTGATCATAAATTCATAGGCATTTTAGCGATAACCGTCATATACAAAGTAATAATTTTCATTTTCAGCAAGCTGCAAGCATAAATTTCCATAGCTGTAATTTTCTTAATGTTATTTCT
>DWPV01003942.1:0-14365 GCA_018251915.1 Urbanus proteus proteus
ATCAACATAAATAAATACAGATAATAAATAATGCGGTTTGGAAATAAATTATTTTATAATATGTGTATTTTTTGTTCAGTAACATTTTAAATATTATGATCGAGCTATTGGTATGTTCAAAGTACTTGAAATTTATAACTTTTTTAAATGTTTCTAGAACTTTATTATAATTATTAATTGTACACTTATTAAGGCTAATAAAGTGAGACAAGTGGCTTAGCTATTGAAATGTATTTTCGTTACTTTCCATATTACCCGCGTCGTGTGAAGTTGCGACCATTGTTTTCGGACGAGCTCCAAAATGAACGCTCATTGTCTATGCCCTACAAAATGTCGGATTCGCGGCTTTAATGTCGGCCGAGCAATTTTTTAGACGATTTGTTCGTGCCCATTCGGTGCATGATATTCACATCCAAATTGCCTATTGTTTTTTAACACGCATTTTTATTAATAGGCTTTGAAAGATGGCTTGAGCGATGATCAGAAAGTTTTGTTTTTTAATATTTCATGCTGCTGAATTGTCTATTGGTGCCAGTAACATAGTCATAACACATAACTAAAGATTCAAATCAATTCAATTGTTTTAGAAACAACTAATATTGCAATGTCGGTCTGTGAAATGTTCTAAGAACCTGCCACTTTAAGCTCATGCAATGATAAATAATCTGAGCTGTCTATCAACACATAAAATAGCTGTCTGTTTTTACCACGAAAAAATGGTTCATTGGTAAAAAAAATCTAAGTTAATACAGTCAATACTAGAAACTTATAGTGTAGTATTCCTTACTTTTCTAGATGGAAAAAATATAAAAAATAAACAGTTTTAAACGCTTTCTACTGTCAATTTCAAAATCATGTAATAATATAAACCAGTAAACATTGTAATAAATACTTCTCTTATTCGATGTTACTTACATTATGTAGATGTCGTTAATTGCATGTATGAGTAGGTAAGTACGTCGTTGAGATATGTTATTATTCTAATTGTAGGTGTGTCATGGTGAGTGCGTTACATGTGTCGAATTCTGAGAATTATTGCAGAATTCTGCGGTTTCCTGTCACCTCGTGCACCTACTATGTATGTCTATATGAAATAATTTGATATAATCGTTCCTTCACTTTTTTATACTGATTTTATATCACCGAAGTAGTTTTTAAGCTCAAGTTATCTTCTATAAGGCGTGTATTCTTTTTGACTGAAATATTGATAGGAAAGATGTGAAAGGTTGCGAAATGGATTATATACAAAATCTAGCGACCCAGGCATCATGAGGTACAAAAACCATTTCAGCCAGCAATTTCAGTTAAAATTCCAGTTCTAGATAAACTTATGTGTAAGTTATGAAACCAATATCCTCCTGAAGTGTTCCCGGAATACTATGATGAGTCTTTCCTTGGCGTGACGATTCATGTGTGATTCCATATTAGTCGCAAATGACTATGTATGAAAACATGTATTTGATGAAAAGAAGTTTCCCTTGCTTGGTTTATAAAAAAAAAAACATTTAATAACAAAAATGCAAGAACGTATTATCTATTCATTTTTAAACATGATTGCTATCCTTTTTCAGTCCCACCACTGTACACGAGTCTCCCAAGTAGGAAAATCCCGGAACATAGGTACCTACAATTAAGCTACTATAAAGTGGATATTTACATATCTACTGTGTTCTTCTAAGTATACTGAATAGGTTTCAAAGTACGCAGTTATCTGCTTCAATTCAATTCACTCCGCTTCCGCCACGTATGCCATCGTGTGAAGCGATTGAAACAAGTCCAAAATGTGCGACCGCAATCGCTCGAGAATCGATTTAAAGCACAATGATACGTAAATAAACGATACCATTATACTAGCGCACTTTCTCCGTAACGTAAATAAATACACGCGTAATATGTGTGAAATTACGTTGTGACGTAAAAACTTAAATTGATTAGTCTCTTCTGTATGTGTAGCTTGAAAGCTCGCGATTGGAATTGCGATTAAAATTGATGGTGAAATCTATATTATGTTACTATCTCAAAGGCCTAAGGGTCGGCTCACATTAGGCTATAATTTATCATAATAATACTTATTAATAAAACTAACATTGACTGACTGATTGATTGACAGGTAACGTACAACCATACGATATCTACATTAACATGCAATTTTGCGTAGGTATAATTTAAAATAGATGATGATACTAATAAATTGTTTTTATTAACATTTATCCACTAGACTAAGTAGGGGGAATAGGGGAAGGCTATATAGACTACATGGAGGAAACACAAGGAATTTTAACCTTTGGTCATTTTGATATTAAATGTAGCTTTATATGTATTTCCATAATAACACATTTATTATTAATAAGTCAATTGAAAACTTGATACGTAAATGTATACTGACGATAAGTTAAATGATTGTAAAACATTTTATAATAAATAGTGGTGTCAAATTAATGTTGTCGTAAAATAATGAATAACTTACGAACAACTTACTTAGTACTTAGCATACTGTTGGTGCCGGGGTCTAGAATATATTATGGCAGAAATCATATTTATATAATTCGGACATGCTTACAAATTAATTAATTCACCTCAAATAAAAAAGTCAAACTTTTGACTCACTTCCTAATAAAAATAATGCGGCCATTTCACGATCACATGTCGATATCTTATCTGATGACCTTTATTGCGTACAACTCATATTAGTCGGGTTATTGTTCACATTAGACGAATTATGCAAAATGAAATCGAGAGTGACGTTCCTATAATTATAACTGAGTGGCGTTGTTATGACAACACATGCACATTGTAATTATTATTTCATTATAGAAAAAAGTGTTACGTGTATGGAGAGCATGATTTGTAATTTATTATTCAGGGCTGGCGACGGTGATTCTTGTGGCATCTTTTCCTCTAACTATCCAATGAATATTAAAATTAAATTAAATTATAATTCAAGTTTAAAATGTATTAAAATATACCAATTCTTAAAAAAGTTTTCTATTATTTAGCATTTGATGATTAATATGACTTATTATTATTATTATCATTAAATATTTAGAATAACTGGAAAATGAACTTTAATTTGATTTAAAAAATAAACAGCAGGCAAATAAAAATGTGGCTGTACGCTCTAGCCTTTAATCATTTGCAATTTGAAGAAGTCATTTAAAAATCGTATTGATATCATTTTTGTTTAAGAGGCAACCCTGTTAAAGTATCTATAGGCTGGATCGAAACTCTATTGATATTAGAGCAGGCATAAAAACTTAGATTGATTCCAAATTGCTGTTTACGTGTGTGGTTGGCCACAAAAGTGATTTGCTCCAGAACCCGACACACCGGCGCTATTGAGTCACATCGTGACTCATACGTGCTCAGTTAATATCATCTATAATAAGTAATAAAATTACCAGGAATATCGAAATGACATTAACAATTCCGAGTAACTCAGTTAAACCATGTAACAAAACAATAACGCATATTTTGTGTCTGTAAAATTTGTAAAGGAAGTACGTACGCGATTATCAAAACCATGCCATTGTTTAAAAAAATGAAAGTTCTTGCTTATCTGTAATCTGTTCAGTTCAGAAATCGCGATTGTTATAATTATAAGACATACGTGTACGAGAATGTGGTTAGTAACATTTCCGAACGAAGTTCTGTTGTGGTTTCCCGCGCTTTGTGCATAGCCGAAACTTTGTGATCGCAGGACTCGTAATCTGATTTTGATTTCTTGTTCAGCTTTTTGTGGCCGTAAAAAAGCGAAGTCCACGTTCAGTCTCAATTACCCTTTGTAAGATTTTGAAGCAGGTGAAACTTACTTACATTAGCTTTATGGGTATTTTGAATTTGTGAAAGATTAATTTGTTTTGGGTTCATGTCAAACAGGATGTGATGACGACCGACGTAAATCACGTCGCTCTGTTTGTAGGTACCGATTTATAAGTTAAGTTGGATTCTTGTTTAATGTTTGTGGATACAGTCGATATACAGACGTGTAATGCCTTTCTCCTTAGTTCTATATAATAGTGTAGCAATACAGTGGGTTTTATCTAAATTATTATCATTCTAAACGTATGTATTCAAAAGAAGTTTTATTCTATGCGAGTCAGTTTCGGTAACTGTTCTTCGTAGACGAACTCATTTCAATGCTCGATAAGTGTTGATCTTTTATTTGCAAGTTAAATAACATTATTTTTTATTTGACGTAGATATAACGCGTAACAAACAAGTTTGATGATTGGAGACATAAATAGCGGGAAAGGGGGTTAAGCGAGGGAAAAAATCGCGAGTATAAAAGATAATTCTTCTTATTTCTATCTAGTATGGATTGGTTTTTTACCGATGCCATCGCGTCTTGTCATCGATCTGCAGTGCGGCTTTTTGTCAAAATCATTTAGTCAGTTCTGGGAACTATTTGGTGAGCATCGTGCAGCCGCAGTCAGCGCGAATAATTTAAAAGATTCGCTTACAATGCGCGACGTGTTCGACAATTTCATGTGTCGGTGGCAGTTTTCGGCGCCGTTCTTCGTGGGCACAAATTTTAATTGCTTTCTAAAATCCATTCGTCGCTCGATTCCCATGACGGTCGCTGTGAAATTGACTAGCACACGTAGATGCATGACATGTAGTTTTTTCGGTGGGTTTTTTGTGTTTATCGAGGAGAGATCTGGGCGTATGCGTCGCGGTCATTGTGCCGCGACCGCTCGCGTTTCCGAACGCACACTCGTGATCTTATTTCGATTCCCATTCACGGAACACTCATTCAAATTTAACGGGCGGAATCAATTTGGAGTGTTGTGTGACGACGACACATCGCTACCGGTAATAAAGCTGAGCTCGTGTAATATCGGAGTGAAAGGGAACGTATCGCGGACGTATTAAGGATGAATGGATTATGGAATATTAATTATTGCGGCCGGCGCTCACAGCGGGCAGATACGATCATGCATGCACATCAATCTCGCTCCGAATTGTGTGTCGGCACCTCTTTATCGCGAACAAAAAATCGAGAGGAGCCTTTTTCACATGGTCACGGGCAGACAATGGGCGAGTGCGCACTCACTTGTTATTAAATTCGTATAAAATTAAATCTAATGTGTGATTCCAGTTCCGGTTGCGTGATGGGAATTTCGGATAACTGTTCATCTTGAGATATTCCGACAAAACAAATAGCGGGTGCGATTTAAATGGCAATCATTTCCATAATACTCAAAGGCGCCAGCGCCGTCCGAAATATCTCACGCGTTTTGTTGCCGACAAACTAGCGCATGGCAGTCGCGGATAATGGCGCGACGGATACTCTCATTAATGCGGCCTTCAATGCATCGATATTATTGATAACTTCTCTGCGTCGTAAACTACATAATTTACAGTGTGGACATTAAGAGGTTTGCGGCGCGGGCGCACATTTTCATCCAATTAACCGAGAGTATTTGTCAGTGGCCGTTGAGTAACGAGGCTCTATTGAGTCGTGCGTATGAGCCGCTTAATGGGCATGCACTGCCGAATGACGGTGCGACGATAATTTAACTTAATTTATTCCTCATTTCGTATGTCCGGGACAGTGCGTAAGCGATGTATAATGTTCGTAGACAATGCTGCGATTTGCGTAATTTTGTTGTAAGAATATTTCCGAGCGTTACCCTACAAGTATCTAAGTGCGAGTAATGGCAGACAAATGTATCGAGGGTCACGAATGTGACAAATTGGCCGCGCGAGCAGCGTTGGAAACCTTGTGTCTATTCCTTTACCTAAACACCATTTAACTGTACGCTACAATGTTGCGTGACACAATGTATTAAGTCCTTTCATATTTGAGGATAAATATTTGGGCACAATTTCGTCTGCAAAAGTCCACAAATATGACGGTAGTTTTGATTTCTGTCCATAACGGCGTCCCTAGTCTATTTAATAGTAAAAGCTAGTTAAGTCAACAAGACAGTTATTGACTAATAAGAGTTATTTCCGCTCTAACCATTGGTTATTTCAAGCAATATATTTTGGCACAACCAGCGAAGATATCAACTCCAAAGCTGTGGTCGCCCTATCCATTGACCCGTCTATATCGAACCGAGTGCAATAGAATTTCCTGAGCAAGTCACGTCTATTTATTGTTTAATCTACATTAGACAACATAGGTACACCAGGTTGCGTCATTGCGCAAGCACGTTCGTTCCTAAACTAATTAATGATGACGCCGATATGATACTAGTAGTACTAGAGGCTCGGCATTTTCAATCCTCCACGATTAAACCCAAATTGCTATTGCCTAAGTAACGATACACATCTCGTACGAATGGACCGGTCGTTATAATTACAGAGATGTTAGCATAACCTGAACTCAATCGCTGTAAAAGATGGGAAAAATAGGACCTAAGTATGGTACTTAGGTCTAAACGCTATTTACCGGTTGGTAGCGGGATTTGAATTTATTGGCTTTATTCAGTTATTAGTAGTACCTATCCTATAACTATATAAGTACTGGAAACATAGTGATATAGCGTTTCGGCAGCTGAGTTGTTCGTATCTTGTGAGTTTTCGAATTTGTGTGCGTATTAATGGTAAAAGAAAGTTTTGAGTAAATGTATTATAGTTCTATAAAAATAATGTTTACAAAGGTAAAGGTAAAAAGGTAAGTAAAGCATCCACAGTTAGCCAGACTAGTTTAGGTATTTGATTGTGGACTGCACCTTTCTCATTCTGAGAGAAAACATGATTCTAGCAGTGGTAAAGTTATGCTTTGATGCTTTTGCGGTCAATATCTAGCATTTTATTAAGAGTTAAGTTAAAATTGAGCGTGATAAAAATACCTACATTTTTCGTGTCAACACTTCTGATTTTCTAGTCATTGTTCTGTTAAGTGCCAATGGCACGATCACTTAGCAGAAGAAATCTGTCCAATAGATCGTGTCAAACAAATACTCAGCAATAGATTCGCATTGGTCTACTTAAATCCGATGACACGTCATGATTTGTTTGGGATAAACTAACCAAATACAATCATAGCTTTAAAACTATCATTTCAGTAACATATACCTATAAATATAACCACCCATTTCCCGCAAAGTGGTGATTTGACAACCGGGCGAGTAACAGTAAGGAAAGGAAACTCGGTGGGCGTTAAAGACATGCAGTGTAGTGTAACAATAATTTATGTGAACATTTCTATCCGCAATTTATTTAGCAGGTGACGGTAGTCGTGAAAGGTGAGAGCGGTAACGAACGAATGGAATGGAATCAGCTAGGGACGCACAGATAAAGTTGATTGTATTATTATAGATACGTGTATGACTTTATTATTGTACCTACGTAATAATAAAACTGAAAGTTCCGCAACATCTTAAAGCTATGTACCTACATAGCCTACCTTTGTTACATACCTACCTTTGCTAAATAAATGAATTATTACAAATACAAACAACTCGAACGCTTAAAATTAGCTATGTGCTTTTTAGTTACTTCTATTATGAATAATCATAGAAGTAACTAAAAACGATATTAATCTTTAAATATTGTATGGTTTGCTTATTAATAATATTTATTTACGATTTTTTTATTTTGAAGAAGACATCAGTAAAGTGACCAAAACACGCAGTCTAAAAAGTGGGACAACAAAACATTATCTACTGGAGTAGTTTTAAAGTGAATTGCGTATAAAAGTGATTTATTTATATTGCCTGTTTTATTAGAGTTCAGTTTTAATACTTATTTAACATTTACATTCAAATATGAGTGATTTATTGCCAATATTCTCGTTACTAAACGAATATTGCTTAAAAACACAAATAAACTGGGATGTCTGTATGTAAAGTAAAAAGTGTTTGTCAATCTGAAATGATATGATTTGAACCGATTGTTGTGAGATTTTCATGGATTGAAAATGTACACGAAAGGAAGATATAGGCTATATCGATGTTTTTTACAAAAAAGTTCTGTTTATCAGTATAAATATTTAAAAAAAACTACGCGAGGTAATTTCACGCCACTAAACCACATTGAAACAGCTTGGTAGAATAGGCTACAAGCCGCTTGAGGAGACATAGCCCAGCAGTGGGACAAAAAAATTGTAGCTAAATTGAAGCCGCGCGAAAAACTACTGTAAGCTAAAATATAGCACAAGTATAATGATTTCGTCACTTTAACGGTCAACTACGCAACATACGCTAATTTTATATGTTTAACACAACCGCAATTACATGCGTAAGTGGCACTTACGTGTATGTAATTATCAGTGATATCTACTGCAAATGAAAGCACAAGACAATGAGTCGAATGTGGGACGTAAAACGAACAATTAAACATGTCCAGTCGTAATAATGATATGTTATATAAATAGCAGATTGTACGCTGAGACTGGTTTTTTATTTGTTATTTGATTACGAATTAATTGTTTGTAGTGACTTTAAATTAATAATTACTTAATAGTAAATGTTTAAGAATATGTATTTCATTTAAGATTGGTTAAGCGTATTGGATATTTGAGGCTTGAGTTCTTATTTTAACATATAAGTTCTCAATAAAAATCGAAAAATTACAAGTTACTATTCTTTTCAAAATGGTAATACCCACTTATCTTTTAATCCATGTTTCTTGGCAGCATGTGAACATTTCTTTGTATTTTTTAAGCTTTCGAACATTTCTTTAAAGATTAAAAATAATACATGTATTATCTACATCCTTCTCATAAATATGGATAATAACTAAACTACTTTCATTGCCAATTTCAATATTTCAGGTAAACAGTCGAGCAAAAAGATATTTAAAGTAGGTAATGTGGGTATATCCAAGCGGAAACCATTATTAAGCCTTCTTTTCGTGTTTCGATTATTGGTTTAAGTGAATGTAGATTAATAAAAAAAAATCTTATTTTGATAAAATATTGTAAAAATATTTACATAATTTTAAAATGAGGAAGCAGATTAAACAAAAAAGGAAAAAAAGGGAATTTAAGTACATGTACCTACATTGTCTGTATACCGGTTTTGATGGAAACAATTACATACACGTGCATAGTCGAGTGGAATGACTAGCGCCGCAAAAACAAGCAAGCGACAACAATGGCAAATGCCGCAATTAACACTTGGATATGTAGCAAGTATAAGAACTTTATAGTAGTACTCCATAATAAGTGCTGAGTATACCTATGTTGCATAGATAGGTCTTTATTATAGTACGTTTTAGTAAGAAGCTTTTTGGTACTTGTTTTTATTATAAATGTACCACAGGTACTACAGGTACCTAATAAGAATTTAGGTATTTTAATTAGCTAATCCAATGTACATTTAAAAATATAGATTTATTAGTTTTTACTTAATGTTTACAGGTGAAATTTACATATTTGTTACTGATAATTCTTGAGTTAGGTAAAAAAATTGGATATCGATTGACAAACAAAAGGGAAAACGATTCCACACTGCGTATCCCAGCCTATGATATTGATACAAAAAAGTTAAGAATGCATACGTTAATTTGTATGTTCGATTCAAACGATGGTTTTAATTTTGTAACTTCGTTTCATCTAAAATTTATTCATCACTCAACATAAATTACATTTTAACGAAAAGCGTCAATACCAGTGTGATCGGTCGGTACCTAACACTTTGAATGTTTATAAATAAGCCTACGTTAATTGGTTTTCTAATAGTAAATGATTTTATTCATATTTAATTCACCTAGTTTTAACACCGCAGTTACCTACTATCGCCCTACCTATTTCTGTCTAACAGTTACTGGCTGTTGAGTTTTGATTTCAAGGAATTAGATTTGTGGTAAGGGAGAAGTATCCGTTCCCTTACTACGAGGTATTCAACTAAGTCCTCAGTTGTAGCATACGGTTACTTTTGGCTGGGAGAATTCAATCTTTACTGATGCTGATTACAGATGTCCATGGACATCCACTTGCCATCAGTGTACTCATTAACTTCATTGTCCATCATAAAAAGCTTATCAAACACACGTCGAGTGTAGCGATCGTGGCGCCGCAATAAACTACGTGAGCATAAAAACCTTACGTGATAGTTAATACAATAGCATGGCAATTAACATTTAACACGCAGATGTGCAAGTATGTACTATATTTCATGCTTGTAATAGACACGGGATAGTGCCAACATTTTTACCTCTGCCTATCTAGGTTGTATGACGTGAAGATTGTGTACTTAGCATTGTTAAGTTTTTATAGCATGTAAACAAGCAGTAAACGCGCACGAAGTCCAACTAACCTAGGTTTAAGTTTACTGTTATGTAGATATTAAGGTAATATAAAACTTTAGTATATTTCTGGACTTATCCCGAGGAATGTTTCTTGACTAATTATTTTTGGAGGTTTAAAAAACAAATAAACATGGCTATTATTAAAAAGAAATGGGACTTAAATTTTTAAAAGTAGAACTAAGTTTTATTGGTAATGAACTAATATGAATAGTTATACCTATGTAAATTTAAAAATAATGTCGGCAATGAAAAAAAGGGATAAACGAAGATAATGTTACAATTTACCTTTTACATTTTCTATATTTTCATTTAAATTGTTCATTAAACTGCTATTATTTTCCATGGAAATTATTGCCATATCGGTTTTTAACTATGTCAACGTTAAACCGTTAGAAGCTAAAATAAAGCCATCAAAGCGAAGAATAATTATAGCACCTAATCCTAGCATGGTGTACATGTGTTTCCTTGGAAAGCGGCGTTTATCGAAGATGCGGCAAGTAGGTCACCGGCGCGGCGATTGAATGTAAATGCGCGGCTCGCTCCCACTGTCATCCTCGACACAAACACCATATCTGCATACATTTATGGAGATAATCTTTTCATATTTTTAAAGTTAAATTGAATTGGGATTTTTATAAGTGGTATTTGAAATATTTACTTAGGTTTTGGGTCTAGCTGTGTACCTAAGCAGTAGCGGCACGAGCCAAAATTTTGAATGGGCGAGATACATTTTGCGAAGACGTTTGCCCGTACAAGACGGATTATAAAAAAAAAACTTTTTGTTCTTCCAATATGTAAACATAGGTATGTTTTAAAGTTAAATTGAAGAATTTTAATGAAATTTAATGGAGTGTTTGGGTCTAAGCAATCTAGATATTTTGGTAGAGTTATCTTTCACTCTGTGTATGCAAATGTTTGAAATAACAATAATAATAATTGAGTATGATTAATATTACGTACGTTAACAGTATTTTGTTAGAAAATGAATTAAGTAATTCACTACTTTTTACTGCAGCCACCAACTGTACAGAGACGGACTTACAACAAAGATCGAAAACATATTATAATACTTTATAACTTTAAAGATTGTAAGAGTATATTTATACCATATCAATCTACTACAAGATAAATCATAAAATAATTGAACAATTACGTTTAACTGAACGACCTATATAACGAATAAAAAAATAGATTAAACCGAATAAACAAAATTAGCGCGTATTTATTGTCCCGCATTAAGATAAGTGACGCATATTGACCCTAGTCACCCTCGCGTGCGCCGCGCCGCGCCAATGTCGTCGCCTGCGCATTTTCCGTTTTTTGCCACCCTCGAAGGTTATGTGCCCGATGGCCACCGTTTCGCGTGTCATGTATTTGTGGCGTAGAATCATGATTTATTGATGTCTTGAACATGGCTTCGTTAGTCTCTTACTAAGTAGTTCGTTGTACTAAATAAGTAGGTATTACATATATTTTTACTCGTCTATTGACTTGTGATTACAGATCTGACTGCGCGATTTCTACATCCGTTTCCTTTTAATCAAAAATTTGATATTGGAACTCGTGGCCAGATTAGTTACGATATGAAAATAAATATTTTTATTAAGAAGCTGTGATGGTTTTAGGACTTGTCGTAGTTTACATAAAAACGAAGTATATTTTATAATAATTAAATTGTTTTTTTTTATAGACCTATATTCTTTGACGGTAGTTTTAGTGTTTATTCGTTCATATTATTAAGATTTATAACAAAAAAAAAACTAATTTTAGTTTACACACTGCATCACGGGTATTTTTATAATCTGTACCTAGCTAATATACGTAAGTAAAACCTGAATAGAATGCATTTCTAGCGTGACCGTTGGATTTATGTCAGCAGCAGTATAATGATTTATTGGTGTCTGTTCAGATAAAGTGTATTGTACCAAGGTACTGTATGTCGGACAATTAATAAAAATAACCATAATGATATCATTTATAGCGCAAAAAACACGTACATAAGTTGTGTCATAGACAACTGTATAAAAAATATTAAAGGACAAATTGACATGATTTTTTTGCTTTATTTAATCTATGTTTTCTGATACACATCAACATAGATAAAAAAATATCGTATAGACATGATGTAGTCGTAGTTAGTCAGTAGGATAATATATCTATGGATGTAGTACATTACCTATAATACATTTGTTCTTGTACACATTTAAATAATTATTAGGTTGATGAATAATGATTTGATTTATTTATGGTAAGATGAATATCATGAATAGTTAATAATCCATATGAATATGACTCCAGTGCCTAATATGTCATAAAAAATGCCATGGTGCAGTATTAATGCGTTTTGAAGACGAACCATTGTTTTTTACATAGTGAGTTTTTCGGTAGGTACCTATGTACCTATCTACAAAACCTAAGATTGAGATAAAATAATAGATGTAAAGAATATTTTAACAATCTTTCATTTGAATAGAAAGAAATAGGCTGCGGCAAATAGACTACGGGATTTTCTTTATTGTTTTATTTTAATAGGTATTCGGGACCCACACAATACAATAAAGTTCTCAAAAACATTTTTTCTTTCATAGCAAAGGATAAATCAGTGAATTATGCCTAACCTTCAAAAAGTTGAGTCTATGAGGATTTTTAAGCGGCAAAGTAGTTCGAAAGTCGAGGGCGCTAACCCCAAGTCTTCCGTTGTCCGTCAACGAATGAAATTAATCTTTATTATGATCGTAATACGGTAGCTTTTGTTTTAAATAAGACTTAAGAAATATTTATACGTATTTGATAATTAAAAATAAAATGATTCCAATAATATTAGTATGATTTATATAAATTTGGTGTATAACTTGAGACTCAAATAATATTTTATTTATTTGACACTGCATTTTATACGTTACACGCATTTGTACCTACTTACTGTTTTTTTCTATTTACACAAATGTTTATAATCTAAAACATAATACACACAACAATAAAAATAATGCATTTAATTGTTTTCCACGCAGGTATCAAGTAGTACGCTGCGCAGTGTGAATTTGCCTTAACCATAAGTAAAAATATAAGCATGTTCTTAATGGTAAAACGTTTTTTCGTTCATAAAAGGTGACGGGAGATGGCGTATCTATCGTTGTGGTATGTACTCATAACAATATGTGCACCACACAGGTGCACTGTGTCTTAACATAGGTAGCTACTCCGTACCATGTCTATTGAAGTAATATTAAAACACATTTATGTTTAAATATAAACCAATACCTACCTATGTTTGAACATTAACGAAGTTATCACGATCAACGGCCATTCAATTCAATTATTATATTATAGCTACATTGACAGAATTGATATAATAATTAACAGAATAAAAAATGATTTCGGTTTCAGACTGAAAATACAAGTAGCTCGTTTGTCTAATTTTATTCTTGTGTCCCAAAATTGTTTTCATTGAGAAATAAAAATACTTTATTCAAAGAAATCTTTTTGGACGTCAATAATACATATAATCAGGTGCAATTTAAAAAGATGTTTTATAATGCAGAAGCGGTGAAAGGAACTTAGTAATGTGGGCAGGTACGAGTTCCTATTTTTTTATAACATTAACTTACAATAGATAGATTGGCCCATACCTAAAGATAGGTTAATTTTAGTAATAGAAGCAATACGGCGGTAAGCAAAATCGTTACAATTTTTGAGACATTATTATTTTAATTCATAGACAACTATAGTAAATAACATCAGAATAACAGTATATAATGCCGTTGCATATCAGAATTCAAATTCAATTGATTTTCAAATATACATATTTATGTATATTATTTAAGAAGTAGATATTAATAAAAGTATAACATCGTTTTTTTTTATTATGGTAGTAGCAAACGAGCAAGCACCTAATGGTAAGTGGCCATTGCCGCCCAGGAATATTTGTAATCAACCCCAGATAAGAACAGTCTTACCTGAGGTTGGTCACAAATGCATTGCAACCCCTGAGGACTAAGTTGGAACGCCTCGAGTAACTAAAAATAAGCTTGTCATTAGGTATGTCTTATTTGAATTTGACATTTATCCGAAATTATTCCAAACCTTTGTACGAAGGCGGGTAGGCATATATATTTACTTGGAATAACATTTCATCCATAACAATAACACTATAGCATACCTG
>DWPV01003943.1:0-14363 GCA_018251915.1 Urbanus proteus proteus
CACTTCGCCCAAAACAGCCTGTCATTATTCATAATGCCCGGGCATTATGAAAAATGCCCGCATTTATCACTTGGTCCGTAACATATATACTAAAGCATGTGTATGGAGATTTGTATTGATACGGTATTTCACAATTCATACGGTTCCGGGTTCGATTCCCGTTTGGAACAAATATTAGACATATCAAAGATTTTTTATAAAGATGAGTTAAAGTGTTCTGATTTGTGTTGTGTGCGTAATAATATCCTAAGATATAAATATTAATTAGGACGAAGTTTAGTATTTTTATACTTACAAAGTTTTATACCAAAATTTGATTAAAAATAATATTGTTCTTTCAATTATTTTCTCTTACTCAGAAAAGCTTGGAGAAGAACAAAAAGAACTAAAAGAACAATAGAAAGAAGTGTGCATAAACAGAACAAAGTTCTTTGAATGTGATTTATGCGCAGTTTGGGAGTTGTCGAAAGATTTTAAAAGCTGACCCATTTATTTTTCCTCGAGTACGCTACAGAAACTTTTTGTAATACGACTGTTTTCTTGGCGTGATGAATATAACACCTTTGCATAGAGTATTTTGTTCTTTTCATTTTAAAACGTGAAAATAAAACATCTTTCAAAGACTACGCAGTCTTAAATCAGCCTTTCCGAAGTTGCTAACGTTTCATGCTGGTGACTCCTTTCCACCAATATATGCCTTATTATTTGATTTGGTTATTAAAATCTATACAAATAAATAAAATTGAACTGTTTGTTTGTGATTTCAAAATGACATTTTTTTACTCAATGCATATGAAAGTATACACGATACCTATGTTAAGATATGTATTCCTTTTTAATTTTTACCACGGGTGAAACCGCGGGGATCAGCTAGTATTTAGATACATTTTGTCTTGAGGTAGCATCACCGCCACACCTCACAACAGCAGTGTAAGACTAATATTTTTAAAATTATGGTATATGGCAGCACTATTCAATTTTAGCATTATTGGACGCATTGCATCTTAGGCCTAATTTAATGGATTTGTGAACAGATCACAGAGGTAAGAAAGAATTGTGATGATCATATGCTAACTTAACCACAATTGCCTAGTTACAAGTTAGGTATGTATAAGCACAGTATAAGTTATTCTGTTCATGTTCTGCAACTTATGTGTTGCACCTATCACTTGCGTTGCAAAAACACACATTATCTCAATAATTTACATACATGTATATGTACTGTACGAATAAAAGCAAAGAAATAAAATATATGGTAAATATTAAGAATAAGTAGCCTTCCCCAAACCGGAAATGAGATAACAAAGGTTTGACGAATGAGCCTCAGGAGTCACCCCCGGAACGCGTAATTTTACAGTTCGTTTCTTCCTGAAATTCAGGCGCAGGATTGAATAGTCTTATACGCCTTATGTACTTTTGATTAAGGTAATAGGATATTTGTTATGGTATTATTTTTAAGGTTCTCAAAAATAAGCCGCAAACAACTAAGAAATTATAGTTTAAGTAAATTCGTAAACTAGTACAAAGCTTAAAATTTCCATAGTGATTTTTTGAAGTTATTTTACCCGTTATCCTAATTAGAAAAAAAACTACTAACATCTTAAACCACTTAAACTCTTAAAACTGTTACCTAATAATTACTCAAATAATTTTGAAAACATTACTTGAAAGACTACTAAAATTACGTTTGTCGCCACTTACTATACACCTTTAAAGTACTAGATTTCAGTTAAGAGTTAAAGATTTTTTGTTTCTATAATTTTAATTATGTACTGTCTTCGCTACTTCCTGAAAGATTATAGACTATACTATAAACATAAAACTATGACTACTAGAAGTGAAACTAAATAGTACATCACTAATAAATATTCGGCTCGGCTCCCGAATATCCGTTTATGAGACGATTAAGCAACTATTGGTTTAAACTCGGAAAGTAATTTAAGTTAAACAGACGTTTGTGGGCGGGTTCGGTCTGTAATGGGGAAACTTTGAAGGCTCGATGGATCATTGAATAACGTCTGCTTTTATGTTACATTAGCCGCTTGTTTAACTACATACGGACGATCAATAACATTAGACAGAATTCTACATACTTTTCATATGAAACATGTTACTTTCCATATAAAAATAGTACTTACCAATCCAATAATATTTAATGTTTTGCGAATTACTGGAAGACTAATTATTTAAGAAGAATAATTATTTATTTTTTTAGTGCAGAAATAAATGGTTAGAAGGTTAAAAATCTGCATGTTTACGATAGTTTATTGTAATACTAAAATGCAAAACTTTATCAAAATGGGTACAACACTTTAAGTATTTCTACAATTATGTAACTACTTATCTAAATCAAGTCATAGCTATAGATCATACTGATACTGTAAAATTGAAATAAAAAGTACTGTAGGTATAAAATCAAACTTTTTTAGTAATAGGTACAACTTTAAGATCAACTTTCCTTGCGATAACTATTTTTTATACACTTAAAATAAATACACGTTTATTTAACAACATACTATTCACTTATAACTTTTATAGAAAATACTTAACATATCCGTCGATTTTTATCGGTAGCTACTACGAAATCAAAATAAGGACCTCGATTGAATGAAGGGGTAATATTTCCATCGATGTTTAACCAACCGTTTATTTTTGCATTGATCGATATTGTTGACTCGGCGCTTATTTTGCTCATTTGTTGAGCGTCGCTCTGACCTAGTTACTCAGTCATGCTTATTTATTGGTCGGAAATATGTTAAAGTTCATTATTATATGAGCCGTGAATTTAGTCGAGTCATAAATGAGTTACGATCTCGTTGGAAATTAACCTGTTCATTACATTAGTTCACAAATCGAGCCTATGTTTAATGATGTCGGAATTTCAAATCGATTTTATGCGACTCACCTGCATTGTAGATGCAATTCTGCTAGGATGCAGATTTCTAATGCGACCACCAGCGTAGACATAGATTTTTTTTTGTTACGTTTCTCAGGCAACCATCTTCTTAAACAGTGAAATCTTACTAATATTATAAAGCTGAAAGTTTGTGAGGATGAATTGGTTTGTTACTCTATAACTTAAGAATGGCTGAATGGATCTGGATGAAATTTGGTGAAGACATAGACTGTAGTATATAATAACATATAGGCTACTTTTTATCCTGGGAAAATGAGCGGTTCCCGTGGGATACATTTGTTTTGTTTTATCGCCGTGTCAATCTCGCATGTTTATTGATTAACTTTTGAAATGCAGGTGAAACCGCGGGGATCAGCTAGTTAGATATAAACATAAGTTTAATATTACAAGCCGTTGCTAATTCTCTAACCATCTTCATCATAGAGGATTATGATTCGAAAGTTTTGACTGTGTTTTTAAATCTGAGCAAGATATACTTTTAAAAGAGCTATTAATAGAACAGTAATAGATTTGTGCTGATGATATTATTTTGCAGCGACATATAGAAAAAGGAATATTTTCTACCGATAAATATATTCAACCTGAGAATCCAGGTCAGAGCAATACTGAATAAATGAGCAAAGTAAACGTTCGGTCAACAATATCATTCGATGAAAAAATAAATGCTCGGTTAAATTCCGATCGAAGCATACATCATTTAAAGAAGCGATCGCTTGATGGAATGAAGTTTCTCAATAAAAAGTAGGATAAACATCGAACATCACATTTACGAGTCAAATATGTGTATTGAAACTATTGTTGATTTCATTAATTTCATTAAGTATGAAAAATCATGGTATAAGTGTAGGTATATGACTAAGGATTTTTTATAACGAAAAAATAACGATCCACACTCATAGCCCCACACTAGGATTCCCTACGTCGTGGGTGCCATGGACAACAAGACAAGGACACACACCTAGACCAAGAACGGAAATTTAAACTCATCATTCAAATTTTCGTCTCGCTGGGAATCGAACCCAGGACCCTCGGATTAGCGGTCTGACGTGTTGACCATTGCGCCATCCGGGTCGTTAAAAATTGTTAATTTTCTAGAAAGTAAAGAACTCAAATATTATAGATGACATGGCTAATGTTGCCAATTACATTGTTTTTCTAAAATGATATCCATATCCAAGTACAGTATAAGAGAGTAATGAGAATAAGACGATGAAAAACAAAACTAGACACAAAAAGAAGGGCATATATTTAAAAAATGTTTAAAAAATGAAATAGTAATCCTTTTATAAACAAATGAAAACATTTTAATTCATTTCCTTAAAAGTTAAAAATGTTTTGTGGCAAAATAAAATATATTTTCTTATATCCCTGTTTATTTTCTACACAAATGTAAATGAAAAGATAGAAAATTACGCACTAGCATAATATACATTTTCGTACAAGCAAACTATGAATGGAACTTTAGGAACCAAAATGCCTCGTTAGCTTTGAAAAACAATCCTCATGATGATACCACTCAATGCTTTAAACTTCCCCTCGCCTTTAGTTCTTCTGAATTACGCTTTATTCCTTTTGAAGTGCTTTTTGCAACTAAAAGGGTTTTTTACGGAAAACTACCTTAATGCCTACATTCAAATGATAAAAGGTGTGATTTTCTTTCGTTTGTAAATATTAAAATATTCTTGAATAATAGTATTATTAAAATATGTTTAAATATTAGGGACTAAATTGAGGATCCAATAATTTGAAAAACAATCACTCAAAAAAAACATAGGTATCTACTTACTAGTCATAAGTTAACTATCTTAGAAAAATAAGATTACATTACAACTCGAACTAAAGGTAAAGTTCTTTAATTTAATTAAATTAAATAAGTATCGCAAAGAACAGAATAATATAAAAAGTTACTTATCTGGTAGTGTTTTTATTAAATCACTCCCAAAATAAATATAAAAATGTTAGTTACAATTATCTTTTCAAAGAAATAATCTTAGCCTCGGATTGAGGTAAAATTAAAAACCGAAGTAATTTATATTGTTTTATTTGGAGTATCTTATTTATTTGTGAAAAAAACAGTGCTCAAAAATCGGTGTTAAAATAAGTACACAGTTTAGATACTTAAATCGCAGACATTCTTCAGACTGAATCAGATATTTCAGTAGATAAACATAATGTTAATGACATTCCGAAAAATGTTACAATCGTACGTACCTTTTACCTGTTTTATGTAACGCTTCATTGCTGATAATAAAAGCTTCTATCGCTTAATAGCAGATTTTATTGCTTGGGCGGAAACATAAAAATTCAAGTCGATAAATCCTGTAAACGTTTGCGTGGCTATTAAAAGGATTATGGTTGCTCAGTATGGGACTTTTCATACAGTTATAGAATCTTTTACAATTAACTAATACGTAGCAATATCATATTTATTGAGTTTATTAAGACAAATGCTGAAGAAGGGAAATCCATTTCTTAACAATTTCGTACCTTGCCCGTTGTAGTTGAATTTAATATTGATTTCCACATTAATGTTTCGATCTATACTATCCTTCCCACCTTCAAAGAAGCCGTTATAAGACAAGGACATAGTCAAGGAAAGAAAGTCAAGAGAGATATCAGTTGTAACAAAATTGATTTGTCTCCAGATTCCCCGTGACAGCTGACATGGCGCCGGTGAGCTCCTTGCTCGTCTACTACGTCACGGAGTCTGGTGAACCTGTCAGTGACGTCGCTAGCTTCCATGTCAGGCTGCTCCATAAAGAGGTAAGTTATAGCAAGTATTATGTATATTATAGAAGAAGCATGTACAACTGATAGAAAATGCTTACTGTAAAATTGGACATCTGCGTGTGATCAAACCCAGATAAGATTAAAGTCCTACCAGAAGTCAACCAGATATGCGTTACTACCCCTGATAAATTGGTACGACTCAGACAAATATGTCTCCCTAAGTACACCCTTCAAAAAAACCAGAAGTATTTAACACCATTCTTACTAGCCAGAAAAGAGTAAAATCAATAGAATCACTATTTAAAGTTTAATATCTAATAAAGTGAAAATTACTAAATATGTAATAACGAAAGCATAAGGCTCAAAATTCAGCGCACCAAAAGCCTCCCTCAATTTAACCCGGCTTAAATATAAAGAAAGTGAGGGTGAGATCATCCCCTACGAATTTAAATTTAAAACGCTGCGGACCTGACGCAACATTTCTGTATCAAATTGTTTGGAAATAATGAGGTCTCTGTTTTCTTTTACGATGTTCACGATTTTTTGTTGGATATAAAATATATATTTTTTAATTTTCTAGTGGAATACTAATTTTATTTTCATTTTAACTGCTTATTGCATGACTCAGTTGTGATACTCTTATATTTTAAAGTAAGTACTGATACTTTAAGATATTGATCGAGCTTTCAATAATCATCTTTAGGTTCAAAATACAATTACAAACCGCTATCAATGTTATTCACAATATGCTATAAGTTTTCGATATCCATTTAACCCGTAGTCGTCGGGGTTCTGAAATCAAAGTTTTGACATTCAATATGTAACGTCGTAAAATATGAACGTAGGCATTACATGAATATAGCCACTACAAGAACACTAATCAAATGTTTAGCCATAACGTCCATCCGCAATGAAAAACGACCTCCAAAATTTCATCAAAGTTGCCAAAATTCACCGCGTACGCGAACTACATGCAAACTCCCGTCTTTATTTAATATTTATACCAATTATAAAGCTTTACCGAGTCGGATGGCGTGAAATTGAACCGACATTTGCGAAGCTTAATTAGTGTAATGTTGATTTTGAAAATCCCCATTGTCTACCTTGTTTTCTTTATTTTGTACGGCGTAATGGTATGAGTTTTGGGAGATGTGTGTCTGGAAAGTTTCAAACCCCCGATGGCTTTGTTGTTCTAGTCTGACATGGTTAGGATCAAAACATTTCATTCCGGATTTAGGATGCTGTGAAACTTTAAGAACATAGTATGCATTTAGTTTCCATTTTAACGTTATGTCTTCCCCCTGTAAATAATGTTTGAGTAAAAATTCATTGAGAATTGTAAAAAAGTATATTTACAAAACATAGTTTAGACATGCAGGTGAGCCTTTAAATATTCATGGAGGTAGAGATGATTAAAATGTTAATTGAGATATAATTAAGTCACAAGAGGTTGAAATTAACCAATTACTCAAATTGATTCGACTCGATTGACTGTTCCGAACGATGTTCGCAAGGGTATTGCTACGACTTTCATAGATAATGCAAGCAAAAATGTATGAATGAATTTCTGAATTATTTGATATGGATTTACGCGATAAAAATATTTACCTATTGAAACAATGAAAAATGAGAAATATTTACCCTCAGGTAATTTGATTACCAGCTTCTATGCATCTGTGTTGTCAAATCAATGCAAATTATTTTGAAGCTTGAGTTACTATTCAAAATTATTAAATTAAATCAACAATCTCCGATCAAGTAATACCTTATAATCTTCAGTAAACATGACTGAGTAATATATAATCTGTTGATCCCTTATAACCGGGCCACCCGGATATGTGCGTGTGACGGGCTTTATTTGCCGGATAAAGACTTGACAGTTTCAATATTGATTTCATGTCGTTATAAATTAACAATGATATCTCTTCGTCATTTCATAATAATACGTTATTTTTCGTATTTCATAACGTTGCTTTTATTTAAATTATTATATTTCCTATAAAATTCTTTATAAACTTTCTGAGAGATTACTTTATATTTTTGCCATAAACGTTTAAGATATACAATGAACTTTTTCACAGAGGTTTAAAAACAGTTTTACTTTAATCACTACTGACGCCTCTTCTATACCAAATTTAATGTTCATATATGATAATCACTTTCCATCAGATAGGATCATTATTGCTACATTTCGTTTAAAATTACTATATTGTGCACCCACATTTATGACTAATCGTCAATCACTACAAAATACTACTTACTAACCATCACTATTACTATTTACTAGCGGTCGGTTTCAATAACTTACTATATCCGTAACTGGAGATTTGACAGTATACCTGTCATTGTCTTTTACATTGTAAACAACAAAGACAGGTATACTCTAAATCTCCAGTAACGGATTATCGTAAGTTATTGAAACCGGCCGTAATACAATTAATCGGAGATTCTTAATTCAACTTAATCTATTCAACAACCCAGTTCGAGTTATGTCATCTGCATATGTATAGTTTCGTTGATCCCTTAAAACTGGATTCGGTGATGTGCGTGTGACAGGCTTTATCTACCCGGATAAAGATTTGACGGTTTTCATTTCGATTTCATGCCATTTCAACCTCGTTATTGGTCCAGATATTCTGGATTTGTGGCTGATTATACACGGATCCGGTCTATGAATCGTATTGTGTTTGAAATTGATTTGTAAATACGATATTACTATGCTAAACGATAGATTCGTAGTTTGTGTTGGTTACATTATACATTACTTATTCCTCACGATTCACTATAAGGTACAAATATTTTAGGTTCCACTTCTGGTCTAGAGTCTCTTCACACATCTTGGTTAAATTTGGAGCGTACGTCCGTAGATGATCAATACATTAAATTTCATCAGGTGGTATGACTTATTGCCAGGTTTTGTTAAAATTGCTTATATGTGCACTAACATTTACGATTAATCGTTAATTACAAAGAAATACTTTTTTCCAACTGTTGTTACTACTCTTTATCAACACAATCAATCAGTGACTCCTAAATCAACCAAATCTATTCAATAATGTGTCATCTGCATATGTAGTTTCATTGATCCTTTAAAACCAGACCCGGTCATGTGCGTGTGACAGGCTTTATCTACCCGGATAAATATTTGACGGTTTCTATTTTGATTTCATGCCATTTCAGCCTCGATATTGGTCCAGATATTCTGGATTTGTGGCTGATTATACATTGATCCGTTCTGTGAATTGTGTTGTGTTTGAAATTGCTTTGTAAATACGGTATTACTGTTCAAACTACGGTATATACTCGTAGTTTGTGTTAGATATACCTAAATATGCCTATATTTACTTATTAACAATGCTGAATCCATTGAGTGAAACTATTTTATGACCGGCTGGTCCGGGTCTCATATATTAACGAAATTTGGATCGTACTCAACCATACTATTGGAACATTAATACAGTTGAGGATTAGTATAGGTTAGGTTAGGTTGGGTTAGCTTTTTCCGAAGTTCTTTAAACATAACATAAAACCTATGGTAAGTTTTCGACTATTATTCAAAAGCTATCAACTTTCTACAGATAAATGTTAGAACAATTGAAATTAATATTGAAATAAATATAAATGTAATTAATAACAAAAATATGGTCTCATTCAAATGTCTTTAAAAGGAGTTCATATTAATTTTGTTAACACTTCCAGCAGGAAGGGTAAGAAATATTTGAAAACCTTTTTCTTTGTTATTAACAGGAGATTGTAGTAAAATGTTTTCGTGGATAATTAATTGGTCCGTCCTTTTTAATTAGCACTAATAGCAACGACTCATTTCCGGGTCCTATTATTATATTAAATGTTGCGACCTTCAGAGGCGACTAATACTCCAAATTTGCAAAATAAGTGATACGAGTGTATGAATTGTAAATATTTGTAGCGTGTTGTTTTTTCTAATTGTTTAAGCAGATTGTTAATTCCAAAACAATTAGGAAAAACAAAACTTTTGAAAGCAGAACAATAAAATAAAATTTCAGATTGTAATAATAATGGCAAATGAAACATAATACACATTTTGTCATACATTCTCATAACAAACCATTATACATTAATATTTTTTTCAACTCTAATTGTTTTTCTTAAACTAACGTGAAAGTCCGTATAATTAAAACTGAAACAGACTTATATTGTAATATTAAAAATAGACACTCCAATTTTCTTACTGGGATACATTTTCTGATGTGGTCGTAATCGCAAGCTCCAATCAAAGTCGTGGTCGCATCTCGTAGCCGACAACTATTATTTGGCGGACCAATTTCTCTTGACAAATTTTACGCCTAATCGTCGCCCTTCCAATTAGCTTTATAGACGTTTTAATGTTCGGTCGACATGAATATTGGCCATAATTTTGGGAATTACAGTGCTACGCTTAAAAGGGGAGAAGGAATTTTTGGTTATGTTAAACACTTTAGTTCTGTGTATATCTGTACACAAATTGCTTATATTAGTAGGTAGGTATTTATTTACTATGTAAATGTTAGCATTTAAGTTATAGTAGGTTAGTCGGAATGAATCTATAAAATAAAAATAAATCAAGTTGTAATGCATGTAATAGCCGGCTTCTCTTATTTTGTTTTTTATCGATGTCAAAGCATAACGCTCTGTACGTGACTTTATTTGTATAAAATGGCAGCCGTTAAATATCGTTGGATTAAAAACGCTTGCAATTAAAAACATCCAACACGGATAGACCACCTATCCATACTCTTCCACCCATTCCCATTGTAAAAGCATATTGGAACTAGGCTAAGAACCCAGTTGTTGGGAGATAACTGTGGGATATAAAACGCTACCAAACAAGTAATTTCTTCGCGGTGTAGATCAATAATGACCTGTACTAATGTTTAATGGTTGTTTGGTGCCCCACAAAAGGTTAACCAGGGCCAATTTGCAGGAGACAAAGTGTTCCAAATTGGCACGGTGACTGTACACTCTAGTATCGTTGGATTTAATCAACGGGCAAACTAATGAGAGGCAATTTGTTGTCGGTTAAAGGGAACTATTAGAGCGGCTGCTCTGACCATTCTATTGGAAATCGATTTAGCCACTTGTTCCATCATCAGTTTGAGCTAGCGCACTGTCAACGTTTCTGTTACAAAGGGCAATTATCGTGGTCTGATCTCATAGCAGTAAAATAATTATTGGCACTGACAATATCTAATTAGTGTGACTACCTATTTTATATGTAGGTGTATTGGTATAGAAGCCATCGTGTATGCTGTGTGAAACAAATATCTATCTATTATAGGTTAGAAGATAGATAGACCCTTGTGACAGACAGACATACATCGTAGACTTAATAATAGGGTTCTGTTTTTACTCATTGCGTCAGGAACCCTGACAAGAGTTACTTAGAAAGGTTCATACAATAGCGAACGTGTATGCTATAGATAATATGAAGTGAAAGCATAAACCACCTATTTTGGGTTAGTAAAACCCACGACGTTAGAATATCTGGAAAGGAGCTATCGTCAGCTACCGACGAGCTAAGTGGTGTCATTATTCTTATCTCAGAATAAATTGTGTGTGTAAACGATGGATTTCGGTCTTCGAAAACTTTCTATATTATTAGCGGATGTACACAAACAAGTCTTTGTGTTTCCATTTAATGTGTTATGGGCACTTTTTTGACCATTTCAAATAATCAGTCATGATCAATTGTATGAAATTTGTCGTGTTTCATGGGATGCTAGAAAAGCACTTACGATTTTATAAGTCATGGAAATAGCAGTAATAAAAATGGTGCAATAAGTAGAAAATAGATTAGTTAAATTAAACTTTAACAATTAAGAGTTATCGGGAATTAAAATGCTGCCAACACGCACTTGACTCGCGTGACCCATAGTGATGATCATAATCACTCTGTATTTGTACTTAAATTAATACAAGATGCTTTTCAGGTTGCTGTAGCCATAGAAGAGAGAAGATGGTGGTACCCTCGAGCAGCTCTACAGCTACGAGTACTAGCTCCCCCTGACTCCATGATGTGTCTGATCGGCGCTCGAGCACCCCCTGATTCTCGCTTTGATCCACACCAAACGTAAGTATGCAGTTTTTAAAGTAGAAACATGTTATTGTCGTTTGGAATCTTTCTCTTTCACCCTGGGACTTCCTGATTACATGCATACGAAATTATGAAAAGCATTACGAAGAATAATATTTACTATGACCATTTTTTTGGAAAAGGGCCTTGATGAAGAAAAGTAAGCAAAATACAGTAATTCGAAGCTTTATGATAATACAGTCTCCAACAAACCTTACAAAATAAATTCCAAGAGAAAATTGTCATGTACCGACTCATAAGAAAGTAACCTCAAAACCTCAAGAGATTTCCTGTATTTATAATTATGTCCGTGTTCCAAATTGCTTTACTGAATGGATGTCTGCATTTGTTATTTTATCGTGAGAAAATTGGGTTTCCTCAAAAGAGATTAGGTTTACATTTTTTATAATACAAAAATATGTATCTATGTCTTATTTAATTTATTGTTAACTTCATATAACATTTTCCGATCTTTAGCTTCTGACTATTTTAAAGACTATTCAGTATAATTATATAATCTGGGTACCTACCCATAGCGTACCATTAGTGCTTATACAACAAAATCCATTTTTTAATGAATACAATAAAAAATCGCAAAGAAAAACCCTCTTCTTTTCATGACCTAGACCTCTTACATTGTGAGAAAAGACATATCTAGTTACAGAATAACACCTTTTGATAATAATCATTACAATTGCTGAAAATAAAAACAAATGATGAACAAAACCAGCCTCAGTAGCACGCTTATGGAAACAATCCCATATCTCGTGGGAAATCTCGTCTGTCGCATGAGCGTAATTGACCTAATTTCTTAACATCTAATCCCCTTGTATTACTTGCAGACATCGAGCCATGCGTATAGAAAGATATTGTTACTGCCGGTGTATTTCTGCACTGGTTTTAGTTTTTAAAAATATTTGAAGTTTAATGTTAACTTTTAAAATTGCCGGTCCATATTTTCTATAGTGTATTTTGTGTGAACAGAATATCTTTTGTGTTTGAGGAAAACCAATAGATTGATGGCTGTTTTTATCTTCATATATTGGTTGTTTATCTGTTCATTTTGTGATAATGGTCACATATTTTACTGTTAATTTATAGCAAACGTGCTGTTTGTTATTATTTGTATCGGATTTTATTTTTTTAGGTATGCTGTCATTCTCAATTTTGTTTTGAAGACACATACAGTTAGCTTGATGCTACTGATGTTTCTAAACAGTTTCTATCATTTCTTTAACTATTTGTCTAATTACTATGTGTAAACTATTCACTTTATTTTATACTTATTTTAATACAGTTTGGTAGGTATTTTAACAGTATCTGAATCGTAAGTTAATTTGGCTCAACCAAGTATGAAACAAATAATAATGGGTTACTGATGATTTTGCTATAATTCTATCTAAATTATACACCCAGACTGAATTTCCTATTCGTGTCTGGTGGATATATATTCAGCTCTCCTTCCGACGGGCTAGCAGTAAATCATCGGAAGCACCTCCGAGCCATCAGATACGGATCATTAATCAGTAACGGCGTCGAAAACAGCGCGTCAGCGATAGATTGATAGCTATTTTCATTTTTATATATCTGATATTCATCGGCTACTTTTTGTTACGTTGTAACTGCTATGATACATTCTGTTATATTTGTTGTTTCGTTACGGTATCTATTAGAACATCTTTAACCATTGAAGTTTGTTTAAAACTTCTATGTTAGGAACTACTTTGAAGGTGATAGAATTCTTCGTGGTCCGACTTCTGATACACCACCCCACACATATTTCACATTTATAACGATATATTTAAGCTATGTTCTAGTTAAAAGGAACAAAAACCATCCAGTATAGTAATTCAGCTGTGTGCTTGACTGTAACAGGCAGCAGTGGCCACGTATCGACTTTTATATTGTGTGCTCGTGTGCTACTTTTGAAATATAAAAAAATACTCACTTAATGTAGAAAGTTAAAGGGTAAATACCATACAGATTGACTTCCTATAGACATTGAACTTTAAGAATAAACTTATGATAAAAATATTTTTAGCAATTTAATAATACCTAAAAATAATTATTCTAGTGTTATCACTACCGGGTCCTTCTATATTTGAAACAATTTTAACTAAATGAATTTGAACCTTCGTTAAGAAAAGTATCGTGTACCAAATTGTAATAACAGAAACTAATTTCGCAGACATTTCGCGCAACAATTATGAAACGAAATGAAAATGGCGGGAGTTTGTTTTTAATGCATACACAATTAAACGAACAGATGTTCTTAATTACATTATCTTGGAGATTCCTCGGGGATTAATTGAATTGTAATATTGCGTTTATTTCAAAGGGAAGAAGGTAATTTGTTTTAATGATACAGAATAATAAACGGGGTACCTACATAGAAATTTAAATTATAGGGACTTTGGGAAATACGATACACTTTTGCATAATAATGACCTAAGCATCATATTTAACGGATTCTGTAAGATATGACATAGGGGAACACAGGGTAATGAGAGCGGTCGGGCAATGGGAGCTATGGTGATTAAAGAGAATGCAGGCACATTTGCGCGATCGTAAGCATTCGGTTACATCCGTCAACAATCGGTAAACTTAGCCTGACGCGCTCGACCC
>DWPV01003944.1:0-14359 GCA_018251915.1 Urbanus proteus proteus
TTTAGCGCATTTTGTTTATTTATATATCTACATATTTGAAGTCGGTTCTTTTTTTTGTTAAAAATTATTTTATTAAATAACTTGTTTGAAGAAATCTGTTCACATTACTATTATCTCGTATGTAAGTATAAAGCATTGTTCAATAGATAGATCAAACGTTGCGTATGTTAATTTGTAAATAAGCATCGAAACAGTGATTTCATTCATATCATAATTATATGCAGGAATTAACCGCCAATTGTGTGACATTGAGCGAGGGCTGGCAGTGGTGGCATATAGCGCACCACCTGCCCGCGGCGCCCCTGTCCATCGCTATTTCCGCCATAGCGCACGTTCCCTGCGCAGGCGCTCGTGCCGCGACCGTTACGCACGCTCCGGCCCCCGCGACCTCGCACCTGGCCGACGCAGCCGCCAGCCCCCTCCGCCACTCCCCACACCGCGATACTTCTGATGACACTACATCTGACACCTATCAACGCCTCCCAATGATTGCCCTCTCATTATCACTATAACGACTGAGCTTTTTATTTGTCGGTAAGCCGTTAATATCTGCCGTAAATTGTTTAGTTAATTTGCCTGAAGTGCAAGTTAATCACATAGATATAAGAACGAACAGTCTACTTATTATTGTGACTAATATTGTTGACAGTAAATTAACGCTAACCATTGTTAACTACCTACGACATAATAAAAAACAATTATTGTTTACATTACGGTAACCTGTTTACGGATTTAGGAAATATCATAAACTGAATACAAAAGCTAAAGTAATTAGCTAATTAACGAACCCGTCGTAATTTCGGAACAGCGGCTTTATGAGACAATGTTTGTATCAAATTAAGTAAACAAACTCATTATCGCCATATAATATTGTTATTTATGGGTAATAATATTCCTAACATTGCAAGTAGTGCGATGTTTACAGTTGGCCGTCTTCCGTTGAATTGTTTACGTTTCCCAAGCGTAGATTGTGATAAGGACTCATTCACAATTTACAAGTCTCAATCAATTAAGTAATGACTGACATTTTGTTTGTTGATAAAAGCGTACCGATATCGCTCGTTTATAAGCGTCCGGTATTTAAACAAAATAAGTAGGTATTACAACTGTAATTATTGTTATTGATCTCCAATCAATACGATTAGTCACGTCGTGTATTATTCGAGCAATTGATGCCCATGTCGGTCCCTTGACACATTTGCATTCTGAGTCATGATGTCAATTTCACCGCACATGGTTGGTCATCGTGATGTGGATTATCAGCTCAAGATTGGACTTTGATCATGCAAAGTGCACAAATATAGCATTTGCTATCTTTGTCTCGGATGACCATGGATTCATTTGTTTTAAGTGATAAGTCATGATCATATTGACTTTTAGTAGGCTTGCATATAATATCAACAGATACCTATTAATTTAGAAATTCAGATTGATTCATTGAATTATAATAAAGTTAGGCGGGTACTTCACTGAGTGTGAGTTTAGTTAGTAGCGTTTAAAGTGCGGAATGTTCCTAAAATATAATTTACTGTTCAAGGCACAAGTAAAAAAGATTTTTCTAGGTTTTCTAAGCCAACTTGCTGAACTCTACATCACTCTTTATATAATCAAGCGAGATCGCGGTTCAACGCTAACTTCAATACTTAAAGAAACAATCTTGTTCATTTATTTTGATACCCTTGAAGTAGATTTGATATAATCACAAGAAACCCGTTTCTGTGAGAATGCCAAATTACCCAGGGAACACCGTGGCCTGTGGGAATTAACGCTGGTTGCATAAAATGAACACAAAGGAGTTATGGACATTGTACTTCCGCGTTGGGAAGGGGTAGTCCGTCCCTTGTTTGATCTGATACTACATAAGGAAATCTTTTTATAACTTGAAAACGGGTTTGACACTTTCCGGTTAGGCAGATTGGTAAATTATTATTATCGCAAACGCAGAGACGCAATTCAAGGAAATAGCAGTTTGTTTATTTATCACTGATAGCTTTCGTGGTATTCCGTCCGAAGTTCCATACTGAACGAAAAAATGTAGTTAGGTAGATTTGAATAATAGTTTAATTCGAATGTGTTATGAGGTCAAACTTTAAAAATAATAGTTGTTGGAATTAGTATTTACGTATTCACATTAGGATCAGATATTATAATCCAATTTCTTGAAACGTCATCTATGTCGAACATTAGGTGCATCGTAGCTATAAGAGTAACTTCAAAGTCTGTAAAATTATTAATAAAGATACCTACTTATGGAATATGTGCTCGGAAAGTATCATCGATAAGACTCATGCAATCAGTTTTATTTTCATTAATAAGACACGTTCAAGGTAACCAGCATCGATTAATGCTGATTTAGCTGTCATATTGTCGACCACTTGCTGATAATACACATGCTGTTTAAGCGATATCTGTGTCAGTTTGCAGTTCCTTAATTTAATACAAATCAAGGAAAGTGTGACATACTATTAATTTACAAGAATCAATCAAATGGCAGCTGCTGATTTGTCTTTTATATTAATTATCATGAAAATGATAAAAAAAGATACCGCCTTCAAGAATTTCCCGACAAAGTAGGTACGTTATTGTTTTTTTAAACAATAGGTAGTAAGAGTACTTATACAATTAAATAAGATTATGAATCAATTTTGAGAAATTGTAAAGAAATTTATGGCCACAGTTTATGACCGATATTAACACATATCTGTAAACAGCTGCTTCTTTTCGCATACTTATTATTATTATTTAATTCATTTGAACTTTACCGAAGCTAGATATGTGTCGTGTATCTCCTTAACTGAAAATAAGTAACATAGAAACTAAATACTCCAAACTCCTTTACAAAATCTAAGTTTACCTAAGTAGAGATCCTTCAAAAGATAGAAAAGATGGAAGATAGAAAATATATAGAATTTTAATCGTCTCTTTTTGCTGAAGTTTACTGAGGCTGTACTGTAGGTACTGTTAAATACCTATAATGGTCTGATATTCTTTTGAACTTGTCTTGTGGACATGATAGGAGACGTTTAATTCCTTGAATCCACGTGATGGGCAACAAGATCTTTCTTCTGAATTACTCATTTATTACGAGTGCAAACTGGCTGTATATATGAGATCCCCTAGATTTGGAACCCAAAGAAGATTTACCGATAATTGAAAGATAGATCTTTTGGGTATTTCGAAAGATCGATAGATCTTCTGGGTAAATTTCCTTATACACATAGGTATGCTTACGTGGTTATTTTTAGATAAATAGATATACTTACGTAAGCACGTAAGCATATGTGTCGGTGAGGACAGTAGGTATATTTCGTATAGTGAGTGACTTTAAAGGAAGACGAATGCGTAATGGGAACAAGGTCGATCAAACATCATCGTCCTGTTTTGCTAGCTGCGCCTAGGCATAAAGTACATGTGTCATCATAGCAATCTCATGTGGCATTCCTTTTATGTTAACTAGACCAAGTGCGACATAATTTGAGACTAGTGTTTTCATTTCATTTTTAAAGATGACCTATGGTATCGTATATTCTCAATAGGTAATTGTTGGGTTACCTTCCTGCGTACAATTACATTACCACTGCAAAAGGGACTGCAAATATGCATGTTCGTTAGCGATTGAATTTTTTACCTCGCTAACAACAAAGAACGATAAAAATACTGAATGGGGTTCAGATTTAATAATAAATGCGACGGCTCGATCGCAGTTATTATAATGCTGACAGAACCGTTTCACAAAGACGCATGGCTCAGTTCAAAGGTGCTTAACCCCAAAAGTTGCGCAAAAAATTAGATCGCTGGCTGAGCCATTCGCCCGGCTGTACCGGAACCGTGGAGAAGCTGGGCATATCGCACTGCGGAGTGGTGTGGAGCGATGCGGCCGGGTGCGGAGGCGCAGGTGCCGCCGCCGCCCCGCACCGCGCCGCGCCCCATTGGCCGGCCCCGCGCCCTCCGCCGATTGGGTACGGCGCACGTGCGCGGCCTACCCGCCGCCACCTGGCCGCGGCCGACGGGGAGCGCTTATAAGCGCGGCCTTCCCTCACCGCACCACACTCAGTTTCCGGACGCCGACGAGCGCATGCGTACGTTGAGCGCCCGAACTCCACATCGGCTTACGACTCCGACGCAACTTGTGATGATTGGACTGTTACACCTAGTGAACTTGTGATACGATTACGTTAATCCACATTTAGAGACGTTTAATTCAGTGATTGTGAAAAAAGTGCAAGATGCTCGTGGAAGATTCTCAGACGACTCGTGCGTTGATGACGAAGAAATATGCGCACTGTCCGCTAAAGAAGCGGCCGGTGTTGGTGCGGGAGGAGCGGCCGGCGACACCGCCCACCACGCCGCCTCACCCCGCCCACCTGGCTACACGACTCTATTATGATTATCATTGTAAGTTTTAATTAATGTTATAATAAATATTCTAATATCAGCAAAAAATACTAAAAATATAGAGTTGGTTATTTTTTTAATTTCAGACAGACCTTGTCTGTTATAGTCAAATGAAACTTAAATTTTAAGTAATAATAATTTTTTAAATATCAATTTAAACGTTAAATGCTCTCATTTTAAAATTCTAAAAATAGATGAATAGAAACCACATTTATAACACAAATATTTTTAAACGGATTGAGATTTTATAATTCTAAATTATTTTTTCAATTGTCAACAGGTGACACAGAAAATGATGAACCAGAAAATTTAAGTACAAAGCCCGAAGACCTTTCGAGGACTGGAAATTATCCTAGCAAAGCATCGTCACCTCTAGCTGCTACAGCAGTGAAGATGGAGCCTCGTGAGTGGCCACAGCAGCAACTCGATTACTTGGCTGCTTGCCGGGCACGTCTCGAGCCCGCTCCGACTGAACTTGCCCGTCCTACACCACAATACGCCTATTTGCCTACGCTCTACGCAAACTACCCATTAGAAGAACTCTACCCGGCTGCCCCCGCGCTCTCACCTCCTGCGCATTCACAGTTATATGCACATTACTCGCCCGCCTCACCACCCTCTTCTTGTTCTCCACCACCTTGCCCCGAAGATTTGAGATCACCCGGCTCAGTATCTTCTGACTCCGGAGTTTCCGTGTCGGCACCCCGCCGCCCTCGTTACCAGTGTCCGGATTGTGCTAAGTCGTACTCCACATACTCCGGACTTTCGAAGCACCAACAGTACCACTGCGCCGCAGCTGAAGGCAGCCTAGCGCGAAAATCGTTTAGCTGTAAATATTGCGCCAAGATCTACACGTCGTTGGGAGCATTGAAAATGCATATCCGGACTCATACCTTGCCGTGCAACTGTGCGGCAAAGCTTTCTCGAGGCCTGGGCTGCTGCAGGGGCACATCCGCACTCACACCGGCGAGAAACCTTTTTCATGCCATCATTGCCGTCGTGCTTTCGCTGACAGGTCGAACTTGCGTGCACACTTACAAACCCACTCAGACGTTAAGAAATACTCGTGCTCAGGCTGTGGGAAGACATTTTCCCGTATGTCCCTGTTGAGCAAGCACCTGGAAGGCGGGTGCGGAGTCCCCGGCTCCTCGCCCTACGAGTACCGACCGGAAGCAATGCAGGCGACGCACGCGCAGCAGCCCTTACCTCCCGCGACAGTTCATGCTTATTGAGAAGACTGACCACAACAGTGTACATTCGATCTCGAATTAGATGTAAAATTACTAACATTCGCTACGTCAGTACGATAATTAATCATTATTTAAAATTAAATTATTCAAAGTAAATTTTATAAGCAAGAAAATGTGTGTGCATATGTTGTAATTTAGTTTATAAGTATTTTTGTAAAAGGACCAATGTAAAATACAAAATCTAGTTATAAGATTACTTTAGATTAAGTTATTTTGTAGATATTTTCAGTCGCTACTTGCGGCATACCTAGTCATGTGGCATTTGCCGAGTGTTATACACTTATATTTACCTATATTCATATCTTAAGCCATGTACAAAGTGCCTTAAATATAAACAATTAATATATTCTTTGAAAGTTATAACAATATGTATGATGTCATTAGACGCTATTATTTAAGAAGGTATACCTATTCAAATAGTACCTACACAAGAGGCTGTAAAGTTAAAATTAATATAATGATTTGCGTTCCTTTTTGTTACCTCCATGCGCAAAAAATAAAACATTGCCTGAAATTAACTTTTGTATTTATTCTTTAATTCCTTCCAGATATTACCTACTTTAAAGATATCTATACCGTCTCTACATTAAACATTTATATATTAAAGTCCTGATAAAAGAAAATCTCAAGAAAAAGTATCGTCTTATACACATTGAAAAATAATAAGAATTATGTAAAAGTAGTCTAATGCGACGAACCTGACTTCACTCTCTAGCGCATTAAAATGAGCTAAAGAATCAAAGCTTTGTGAATCAAAATATCGATAACCCATAGAAAACATTTGAGTGAGCATGACACTCTGTAAATGAGTCCTATCTATTGAAATCATTGTTTATTAGTCACTGTTTTTACAAACAAATCATTATTTCATACACTGTATTTGCTTCAGTGGCTGCACTCACGATCTCTGATTGTTTCATCCACATTTTTTGCTGTAGTCTATGATCATACATTGATCCACCCACTTCGCCAATATCTTAATGTCAACTTTCTCTAACCAACATTGACAAACGAGACTATCTCAAATTTCCTGGAAATATTCTCATATTTACGATGTTATAAGTACTTGGTATTTATGAATAAATTGGGCTCTTTTTAATTAACAGAGTTGTACGTTACGTTGATATAATCGGGATACTGGCATGTATAAATTGATCTTATACATCATAATAGTAAGTACACAATATATCACTAAACTGTTTCTAAATGAATGTTTACGTGTTGGCACAGTGTTTCCAATTAATCAATTCTTCCATATTGCTCTATTTAATCCATTGTTGGTTATTGCTAGCACCAATGCACATCTGTAATCAGATTTATATATAAAAATTATATTATGATATAAAAATTACCCAGCGTTCACAAAATTTGACGCAAAACGCTTCACGGTTAGCGCTAGAGTCATACCTAATAGTTCTATCACCTTAAAATGTAGGTATATTTACGCATACGTCGACAATACCACGAAGCGACCTAATGACGAAAATAATTATAAGAAGATTAAGAATCAAAATGCAACTATCTCAAAAAATCTACAATTTTTTATTTAATTTAATATTTTGTCTCTTACTAATAAAAATTCCAATGTAGAATACGCTCTGTTTACACTTTTAGTAAATTAATTGTCACCATTACCTTGGATAGTAGAGCAATTGCGAGCTCTATAATAGTGTGTAGAATGATTGAGGAAGAAAATGTTTGCTTAGGACACTACAAATATATACCGATAAAACTAAATAGGTACGTACTATCTACATCAACTCAATTCATAAACATCCATTCAAATGAATGACTCTTATTCTGATTCAGTCTATAACAGTCTAACGTCTGTCTCTTACATTGATCCTAATGAATTTACTACTACTACTGATACAAATAATTTATCTGCCGTTAATAGAATTAATTATCGTAATAAAGGTACGTTCTATTGCACAACAGTCATAAATGGTTTGCGATCTAAATAATGTCATGATTGTAAGCCAATGTTTCGAGTCCCTGCTAATAAGAAAGTTGTCAAATAAGATAAGAATCTGCACCGCATTAACCTATAACCCTGTCACGCAAGTGCACGATTCTCAAAAGTTAAGATATTGATATTGAATAACATTTTAAATCGAAATGTTTGGAATTAAGATATTATCGAGTTGAAATCGTATTGTGTAATCTGAATGTAACGGCTGAGCTTTGAACAACGCCCCCTGTTGACGAATTGTAAAATTGATTTGATTTCAGTTTGTAATAGATTTGAGATCGAGATCGGTGTTTTAGGAAAAATAGGCAATAATCATGGTTCTTAATTTACTAGTATTCGCTAGTATGAGTCACGAATATATAATTTTTTAATTTGCATTATGGAATATGTAGATATATATATGTGGTAAATAGCTCGTAGGTATATGCTCAGATTTATGTTTAAAATCTATAATTGAGAAATACATGTTAATGTTTGAAGTTTAAGAACAAAATAATGCTAGTAGATCATCTTACCTAAACAATCAAGCACTACGCATACAATAAATAGATACAAACCGCTTATCGGTATATGTAAAAATAGAGAGTAAGAACCTAAGAACGTAACAAAAAGCTTAATTGAAACCTATTAAAATTACACGACGAGAAAAGATAAGGGTGCAGTTAGCCGGTGTAGATTGCGAGTTGGCGCTAAAAGACAGTGAATATCCACATCAGCCTACACGAGTGCCAATTAGAAATAGCTAGTGAAGTTGTTTTAGAGAGTGCGCATGCGACTCGCAGTGATTGGTCACCGGGCCACCGCGAGCGACCGCGCGGCGCGTGCTCTACGTCCCCGCAGTGCGCCCAATCCAATGCATTCTCATTAATTAATTCTGTTCCTATTTGCATCGTGATTATCTAATCCGAGATTGACCGCCGATACGCGATACCAATTAGAGTTCACACTTAATAGTCTAATAGAACTTTGAACTTTTCTATTACTTATAACCGATCGCCTTATAGATAACTCGGACGGGTTTCGACATTAATTCGACCTCGTTCATAAGCTTTGTTATATTTAATTATTGTCTAACTTGAATAAGTTCAGTTAGCAATTTTGGTAGAGTAACTGCGATAATAATTAGATATTGAGATAACGTCTAAGATACATGTTTAATGTTACAAACAGTGAATTCTGTTCTGTCACAGTTCCTTTGTGAATGGTTCCAGTTTCCGATAAAGGAAATAAGCATTTTGCGATTTGTAGTAAATAAGTGAGTTTAGCTCCACTCGGTATTAAGACGCCACATGCACAGAGGATCAATGAGTAGGTGAGTATCTAGATCCGTCTAGATTTAGGGCTGGCGGCGGCAATGGACCAAGTCGAACCCGACCGATAAGCATGATTTGTAACGTCGCACGTCGCGTCGGCGCGTGCGCACAAATAAACGTGATTTCAATGCGCACCTTTCAATAAATTACCTAACCCACTCTTGATATGACAATGTTACAATTTATAATCTCCTTAGATTTAGTGTCTTTTGATGCTATAGCTCTGTTCGCATAGGTCAATGTAAGACTAGACTAGATAGTTATAGAACGGGTATTCTGTGTTCTTTCAACTATAATATAATAAATAGCCAATCAAATAAAAAGAAGAGTAAAATTCACCTATTTGTTTTTACCCGACTGCCAAGGACGTTATATTTTTTTTCGTTTTAGTTACCTACTACATAATATAAACCTACTTTGAATAATAAATACATTACCTACTGTTTAAATTTGGTTTAAAACAAACAATGAATATTTAGGTCAGTACTCCTTATTTATTCAGACTTATTTTAATTTGTATTTAAATCATATCTCTAACAGTTCTACTTCGTCGCTAATACGTATTAGTCGGTAGATTATTATCAATTAACTTTCGAATAAATAATCCCATTGGGTTTGCCATAGATGATAAATTATTCCATGTATCGTCTTAGTGTTGAAAGTATTATAACTAATCCGTGCGTATACGCGATGTGCAATATCGATTAATGTTGTTGTCAATGTACTTTTGGTCAATACAATATAGAAATTTTCACAAATTGCAAATCTTAAAATTTGTAATGACTTGCACTGAACTTGTAGGAGACTTGACAAGTAGATGTCGACGTCAAAAATGTATTATGCCTAAGGCATACCTATGAAAAACGCAAAGATATAATCTATGTTACCCTTATTATGTTACCATTATATATGTAGGTACACGCATAGGTTTTAGTGAAGGTTATAGTTGTTTAGATTAGGCCAGCTCACTTTTTATATGAAGCGATATAAATCCTCGGGAGAAGCAACGAATGTGATTGACTTCGGTGACTTCGTTACGATATTGCTAGCAGTCCATGACTGCGGTAACCACCTACCATCAAGTTCACCGCATGCTCGTTTGTTACTTAAATCTTAAAATATACCTAGCAGGTGTTCTGACTACACTTTAAATTGTGTTAAACAATTTTAGATTTGTATTTACTTATTTCACATAAGTATTATGTTTCTCGTGTTTAATTTAAACACAAATACACACATCGAATGTCACGTGCGGCCATTACACCGATACATCTGGTACATCGTGATTTTGCTTTCCGTGTCATAATAACATGTTTAATATCATTCGCCGTTTGTGAGTTTATTTATGACTGTATGTTGTTACGAGTCGGTGTTACACACTTAGCGCACAATAAGGGTAAACCAAGTGTTAAGTCGAATTGTAATTAAAGGAATAATGCGATATTTATTTTCCTTAATATTTTGCGTATATTTGATTTTTGACATCTTTTTGTAAGTGATAGAAAATCTATGTACTGGAAAGGCTTTTAGATTTCATAAAAAAAAATTAATAATGCACAACAAAGTATGAACTGTTTCAAAAATAACTTTCTTATTTATATTTTTTAAAAATAGATATTTTTACATTCAATTAGATTTTGTTTTGTAAACAAAAAAACGCTAACGATTTCTATACTCATAGTTCCACTCTAAGATTATCTCTAGTGTCTTAAGTGTCATGGATACTACATACACGTACTTAGATAAAAAGTCGAAGACAGAAATCTAAACTCATCAATTAGATGCCAGAGATCTAACCTAGAACCCACTGTCCACTATTGTGTTTGTAATATTATAAAAAAAATGTCGATAAAGTTAGAATAAGATGGTACCCGTGAAGCAACGGCGCGACGCACCGATAAATCGTATGATCCTGTGCCAATAACCACAGACAAGTCCGTAAGCTATGGTGTGTTGGTTCCCGCGTGGGCGTCGCACGTCGCGCTTCAACGCCTGTGAAAAGATTATTCACTAGTAGCGATGCTTTGCAGATTCATGTAAATGGATTCTGATGCTTTATGCCTCTAAGCTTTGTGCGAATCAATATTGTTTCTCTATATTTAATCGTACCATTTTACGTAAAATTATTTTTCATTTTACGAAATACCTTACAATAATAATAATTGATTTTAAGCAATAACATTTCGAATCAACATAGATTTATTAAATAAATTATATTTATGATGCATTTTAATCCAATTAGCGTTTATTTAGGCATTAATACAGCTTATAGTAACACGCATACGTAAACACTTTAAGAGCGCCCTTACTAAAGACATCAACGAGTTCCACAGATTATCTGCACATGTTTAAAATTAGTTTCGTGTCTCCAATACTTAAGTCACTCTGAATATATAGGTTGTTGGTAATTTTAGTAAAAGGCTTTGTGTTTGTGGTACGAGTATAATAGTGATTTACGATATGTATTGTTTATAGTCGCATTGTATCGAGTTCGTTAAAATAGAAAAGTCGATATAAACAATGCGTAGAACATGTATTGAATGTGTATAAATGAAGATCATTGTTATCAAACACTAAATAAAGTGAAAATACGACTATACAAGTAAAATATTTTATGCTGTTGATGTCTGTAGATATAAATAATTTAAAATATTAAATACGTTTCCATTCATCTGCCTTTTAACGTCTTGTGCTGGATATAAGTTTCCTCTAATTTTTGTAGGTGTTGATGTTACATAAGTTGTTGTCCATCTTCTGGATTTTGTCCCTTACTCATCTTCTATGACATCCACGAGAAGAGAGCAAGTGGTGCTATTCAAGATACACTGACCACACGTGAAAAATGGAAATATTTAAAACAATATATAGGGTTTTACTTTAGATTTATTTTTGTATGTGAGCGACTATAAATTTGCATAATATGATTAATAGAAGTCTGCACCTCGTTTTGATCTTCAAATCCCTTTATTTGGGTCGATGCTAATACGAGAATGTTGTATTTTGTTACTGCAAAATGAGATCAATTGTGGATCGCTGTCGAACTGTTTAAATTATGACATGTTGAACGACGTTTGGGAAAGGGAAGTGAAACTTCATAAGTCGCCTGATATTATTATGTTAGTGCGCATTGTTACCGAGCGGAGCGAGAGGGCGCGGGCGTTAATACAATAATCCCGGCTCGATACAAAAATTAACCGGTGTGTAACGGTACCGCGCGTAGGTGGCGAGTATGCCCCGACCCTCACCTCCGACCGACTCACCGATTGCCCACCGCGAAATGATACCACATTATAAATGACGACCGCTCCTTGTCACTTCATCTTAATACTGTAAATCTCAATGCCAATAACTTAAAGCTCATACTAGTGACAGTATTGTAATTAAAGGTCATCCATAAGCTACATCGTATGTTGTATAAACTGAGTGTAACCGTATCAAATTCAACTGTATTTTTCTAACAAATCACACACACATCACACTAAACGTCCTTGTCACAAGTTATCAATTTTACGTAGCCTTTTATGCCATTACTCATACCTACATACTTTAAAGTTTCATTATTTGACCAAAGCTTTTTACTGACCTTGTGATGTCACAAGGATACTGTGGAATTTATAATAATTTATGAATTGTGAAGAATATGGCCTTTAAACCAAGTAACGTAAAACGTTTCTACCTAATTTTATGTACTTTGGTAGGCTAAAAACTGAAATAAAACAGAAAATATATACAACAGAAATAATTATATGTTCTTTATTAGGACTTTTAGGTGGTCCGTCATATTTTTTAAGGTTCATCTCATTAGTATTAGGTAATATCCTTTGACATAAGATTACGATTAGTTAGGAAGCATCAAAGCCATCTATGGTGTGCATGGAAAAGTACATGGTGAAAGACATTACGCATTTTTGCATAATATTAAAATACTGTGATAATATTCGGATAATTTTAATCATTATATTAAATTTAATTTAAGATGCACATAACTTAAAAATCCTTCGATATGGATATCACTGCTATGTGAATGCTGTTAAGAAAAATTCCATTCGTAAATTATGTTGAAGTTATTCGACATATAATAAAGTCGTAATCGATATATCAGTGCGACTAAAGCATTTATTACAAGAAAGTTAAACATTAACGCAAAAATTTCATTTTACTTTCTTTTCACATTGTGTATCAGGAAGAGCATTAAAACTTAATAATATCAATTAAATCGCCACCACTAACTAAGGATGCAATCGTTACGCGTGCGTTTATAAGGAGAAATCAGCACGAACGCGTACTCTCATCATTAAGAGCCATTCGTTATATCCTACAGACAGTAAAATCTGTAACAAGCAACGTAATAAACGCAATAACAATGAATAAAATGGCAATAATAGCAGGTGAAATCGCGACAGGTCCGGGTCTCGGGTCGTCGTCCGTAATTATAAATAAAATACGGCGACCGTGCGCCCGCGCCGCGCCGCCGCCCCCGCGTAACCTGCCGGCTCGCGCTGCACCGCAACCTTCCGCGAGCCAACGTGTTTTATATGCTATCGGTGCTGCCATTCTCGTAAACTCATTTATCCTCATTTAAACTATATATCTCTCATAAGATAGGCATGCAGCAGTCGAAAGAGAGACTGTTCAAGCAGATATATCTTGGATCACAGTACGCTGAAGTATTTTTATGACATGTTTCAATTGCGTTATTGATAGACATTCATGACCAATAAACCTAAGATTTCTATCAAGGATGATAACTGTAAGTGTTATTGTTGGTACCGATTATCACATTCCATTACAAGACAAACCGCATTCATAACACATTTCAACAATCATTTGTGTTTTTCGACATAAATTTTGAATAATTACCTAGTACTTGCAATGCTTGCATATTTAAGTAGCAATTAAACAAATGAGGTTAACATCAGCCATATCCTCTCTTGATCTAATTAATGACAATACTGGAGTTGAATTCAATTGTCTTATCTCTCCCAATCCCCAACTGTCGTGCACATGACGGTTAGACGTATGTTAGAATAATGTAACAGAAGTAATGGCATGGTGATAGGGGTAGAGGGTGTAGGGCGCTGGAGCGTAGCGAACGCTTGTCGAGTTGGTTGCGCACGCGCCGATGTACTGGGCACGTGCCGGACACAAGTATATGTTTTTATAACTTCATCCATTAATAATACTTGAACATAACTTTATGTTTGTGTAACCGTCCCTGTCCCAATGTTGGGCATAGGTCTCCTCTCAGAATGAGGATTTAAACAAAAAGTCCCAAATGCTAGCTAGTTCTAGTGCTACTGCTAGCTAAGTGCGGTTTTGTAGACTATACGTCACGGCTTGTAAGTGTTAGTTTTCTCATGGTGTTTATTATAAACTTCAACATGGAACTAATGTATTAATTTCTAATACAGACATACCATCGAAAAATC